>JBBPME010000619.1:0-12018 GCA_038090155.1 Rossbeevera pachydermis
CCCTGTATGGTTTGGTCTCATTGACCGTTGATAACGCCTTTGACAATAAAAATGTCGCGAGTCCAGATCCCCCTTCACGACATAGGCGCGCAACGTGATCCTCTTCATCAGAAGGGGGTGCAGCAGCAGCGGGTGTGTCGGGAAATCCACCAGGCACAGGACGTGACCGAGCAGCGTGATCTTCGTGCTCAATCTCCTTGGTTTGTTCAGTGGGGTGACGATCGTCACCATAGACATTGTCAGGTCGAACAAGGACCTTGCGAGTGCGGCCAGATCGGTGCGGCGCAGGAGGTATGGCAGGTGGTGCAGGAGCTCTCCGGGGAGGAGTGCTCGACTGGTGTTGGACAGGCGAAGGCGGAGCAGGAGAAGGTGTAACCGGACGAGGAGGATGAGTTTGATGAGTGCTTCCATCATCAGGAGAGGGCGCCTCTATGGGCGCGTCGAGAGAGGGAGCAGGCTGGGCTGGTTCTGCCGTTGGCTGTGAAGGCGCTCTGCTGGGTTTATCACAGCGGGGAAATTGCGCTTCCTCAAATGAGGTTTGCGCAGCTGTGAAAAGGACATTGTTAGGGGAACGCATAAAGAGGAAGTTAGCCTCATTGCCAGGTGCTACACCTAGGTACACCATGAGTTCCGATTTAGGGGCTAGTTTGTCGGCCCGAACATCGGCAGGAAGAAACACATATGCAGCAGCGCAACCAAAGACGCGCAAGTGATCGATCCTGGGCTTCTTCGAATGGAGAGCCTCAAAAGGTGTGCGCCATTGAAGGTGACTTAGAGGGGTGCGGTTGTAGCAGTGTGTCGCGTGAGCGACTGCGAATTCCCACCAGCTATCAGGCAAGCAGGCCATATGGCGCATCGCCTCAGCTTTGTCCATTAGGGTGCGCATGAATCTTTCTGCGCGCCCATTCTGTTGAGGGACATGAGGAGCACTTTCGTGAATCCTAATGCCCTCTCCCTTGAGTAGATTATCATAGGCGGCTGATTTATATTCGCCGCCAAAGTCAGACATCCAACCTTTCACCTGCACATTAAATTGCGTCTTTACCTCTTGTAAGAAGTATTTAGTGGCGGTCAATGCAGCATTTTTGGTGCGCAATGGTACAGACCAGGCCATGGAGGTGAAATCATCGAGAAAGATGATAATGTACTTGTATTTTCGGTATGATTCGGTCGGGAAGGATTTAATGTCCGTATGGACAAGTTCAAACGTGCTTTTAGCGTGCACAGCGGATGGGGGGAAGGAGCATTGGGGTTGTTTGCCTTTGGCGCAACCAGGACAGACTTGGGGGTCTTTATCTGGGACAGTGAAGTCCGGTAGTCCAGTAGTGTGCTCTTTAGCCTGTTTGACAACTTCCCTAGAGGGGTGTCCCAGGTGCCGGTGAACAGTTTCGTAATCTATGGCGCTTAGAGCAGCCTTTGTAGCTGGTGAGGCTTCTAGGGTGTACATGTTACGCCCGAGCCTGCCAGTGGTAAATGGAGCAAGTATTGCGCCATCTCCGAAAGTCATGATCAATTTATTTGATTCGCCTTGTACTTTGGCGCCTCTCATGAGGAGCTGTCCCATTGAGACCAGATTAACTCCTGACTTGGGAATGTATCCAACATCGTGCAGCTCAAGATAGCACACGTGGTTCTCAATAGTTCACCATTGAAGGCGCACTTTCCCGATTCCTGTAACAAAGATCGCACCACCGGCTGTTTGAATAGGCAGCTGGTTACCTTTCTTAAGTTCTGTGAAGTCCACAAAAGCGTCCCTTAAAAACGTGAAGTGCATAGATGCACCGGAGTCGAGTATCCATAGTTGTTTAGCCTCACTCTCATGGTGTGCACACTTTGAGCAGGTGCAAATGTCCATATTGCATTTTACTACGCTACTACACAAAGATATATAACTACGAGCTGTAAGCGCAGAAGCTGCTGTTAGCGAGTTCTCTGTGGAGCAGTAGGAAGAGGCTGCTGACTTCAAATGTGGGATAACGGGCCCAATCACCCAATCACCCTCATTTTCTCCCTCTGACCCATAAATGTTGATGAAGTCTTCCTCATCCCAGTGGCTGATGGTGCAGCCATGATGGCATTTCTTTTGGAACACTTGGATGGGGGAGGAGTGTCTTCATCATACTCCGGGATATACTCGAGCCGTGAGGCGAGTGTTGGAGCAGGGGGAGGTAGAGAAGAGGAGGAGGAGGCGACGGGATTGATGCTGGCGAGGAAGGATGGGCCTTGCCGTGATAGACCTGCATCGAGAGAGCGAATCGTCTCGATTGATGGGGCTATCTCAAGCCGATGGGCGAGAGAAAACGACTGCTGTATTTGTGTACAAGCAGGCGGGCCTTGGTGCCCTTGGTATAATTGGGCAGGTCAGTTGGCGAGGGTGCGAGGATCTGGGAAGGGTTCAGGGCCAGAGGTGTATGTGACGGAGGCGATGTGGGCGTGGCCGTGGTCATGATCATGATTGGTGGTGGAGTTGGATTCTTCCTTCTCCTTCCTGCCACCGTGTTTGCCACGTCTCCCTTTGTTTTTCTTAGCGCTGTCGTCGTTAGACGACTGCTGCTGTTCGAACTTTGGGTCGTCGCCTTTGCGCTTAACCGCGCTGATCTTATGGGCCTGAGGGGCCTTCGGAACATCCTTCATCTGGCGCTGATCCCATGATAGGACCGCAGCCTGTTGGATATTGCCGACTGTTGAGTCGACGAACTTGCCAGCAGAATCCTTTTTCTGCGCAATCATCTGCGCAACGACATCCATGGAGGGGGGGAGCTTGGCGAGCAGAAGCATTGCTTGAACTTTGTCGGAGAGCTTGTAACCCGCAGCGTTGAGGCGCAAGTAGAGGTTTTCCACCTTGTTGATGGAGGGAGTGGGATGGGAAGACTGAGCGATTTTCGTTTCGAGCAGCTCTTTGAAGAGCGCGAAGGCCCCAGTGATGCTGGGGGTGTCGTATTCAGCCTGAAGAGTGATGATGAGGGCAGCAGCATTTTCTTCCGTGAAGTACTTTTGGCGGAGGGACTCCGTCAAGTAGAGCTTGATGGTACCAGCGATGGTGTCGTTGGCCTTGTTCCAAGAAATCCAGAAGTTGATATCTTCCATGGCGGCCTTGGGGTCGAAGGCAGGGGCGCTGACAGACTGAACCCAGGCGCAGCTGGTGGAACAGATGTAGGAGGACATAACGGGCCACCATTGGGACCAGTTGGCACCAGTGAGAACGGGGATGGTGATGGCAGAGGAGTGAGACATTGTTGGTTCTGTAAACCGCGAACAAGTCAGCGTAACGAACCAGCATAGTTTCCCCCTACTGGAGGTACAAAACCTATGCAGCAATGAAGTGCAATGGTGCAGGTTGGTAACCTCTGCATGCAGCATTTCCGCGCAGCAGTGAACCTTCTGGAGCTAGCAGGTACTGCAGCCATAAAGGCGCAAGGTACCGCTTTGGCTACCAGGGCTCATAACCTGATGAAGTGACAGTGCGCCATATGGCAGCAGCTGATACCTGAGGACTAACCTAGCAAAGGGCTAGACTCACCGGAAGGTTCAGATGGAAGGTTGAGGTTAGCACATAGTGGTTGAGTACAAGATGCTATTAGAACTCAGATGTGGAGTTCGAATATATATACATATGATTATGTAATACTACTAAATGTGGAATGAACTAATGTTCATTCAACAGTGGGGACTTTCTCCATGAGATAGACTTGTTCAAAGAGGGAGGGGGGAATGCCAGTCAAGAAGAACTGACAGAGGGTGGCCTCTTCTTGGAGACCAGAGATGGCGACCCTGTTTTGGAACTGGGCAATGTATGAGGCGAGGGAGGGGGAGAATGACCCATCTTGCTTGATCTCCATGCGGAAGGAGGAGAGCCAGGTGAGGGCATTGGCTGCCGAGTTGGAATGCTTGAAGGCCTTCTTAAACTTGTCAAAGAAGTTGCTCCAGGTGCCTAGGGAGAGGGAGCCGGTGGAGAGCCTCTTCAAGGTGAAGATGTCTGCCCAGGAGTAGGTGGTACCTTTCTTCATGAAAGAGAGAGCAAATCCGACCTGCCTCTTGTCCGAGTGGTAGATGTCTTTGTTGATGGTGAGGTACCTCTGGACAGAGCATATCCAGGGCATGGCTTTATCCTGAGAGCCATCAAAATCCTTGGGCTGAGTGAGGTGAAGTTCTGTGATTTTGGAAGATGACATGACGTGAGAGGGTGGAGGTGGGGGTAGGCTAAAGAGGGGTCAGTGGGCGATTGGAGTGGGGGAAGGGGGAGTGGGAGGTCTGGGGAGGATAAGGCTCATGAATAGATGGCAGGCTAGCTCAGTGTCAAGGAAGATAGTGTCGTCTAGTTCCTGGATGGAGGAGAGGGTGAGATCTGGGTCAGAATCTGTATCTTTGTTGCTGGTGTGGTGAGGAAGGGACTCTGGTGACTCTGGTGGAGGTTGGCCTTCTCTCCAAGAGAAGGCGGCTGCTAAGGCTTGGTGGGTAGAAAAGACGAAGGGATTCTGTGGGGTGGAAGGAAGGTTCTGTTATGACTGGCCCGGATAGGGTCGGTCGAAGACTTGATGGGTACTAGGGCTAAGGGCTAGGAGTCCAAAGGTAAACACCTGAGGACAATGAAGGACTAAGGATATCTTGAGAGCTTCACCACAAAGCATAACAAGAGGGTTTGGCTGAGGAGTCTGAAGGGGGAGGCCTTGGGATGATGAAGGACTAAGGGTGCCTTGAGAGCTTCACCACGAAGTGTAACACAAGGACTTGACTGAGGAGTCCAAAGGGGAAGGCCTTGGACAACGAAGGGTTATGGAGCACATGCTCAGAGAGTTGGGCTAAGAGCAGATGGATTGAGAGTATCCAGTAGCTCTAGCTTAGTGCTACCAGATGAGTGTCTAGAATTTATATATAAGCGGAATGGAAGGTCATGGAACATGATCAAAGGAAGATGAGTCAGCCACAGTATGAATGAGTCATGAAGACTGCAGATGAGTAATGGTACACTAAGCGGATGACAAAGCGCAATGAGTAAGCATGAGTCAGAAGAGATTGGTAATCTGCAGTGTGGAATGAGTCATGAAGACTGCGGATGACTAAAGTACAATGAGTAAATGATTGATAAGAGGAAAGTATAGTGATAAGCATTGATGAAGAGAGAAAGAGAAAGAGAAAGAATAAGACTAGGGGCAAGTTGTAACATTACCCCCCTTGTAGGCTTCTGTTTGCCTGAACGAAGCAGTCAAAAATGACCACAGGGTTCTCCAGTCATGTTAGATTCAGCAACTTCATCATAGAAATCATCACCATAATCGCTGATGTCATCTCTAGAGTTGACTCAGGAAGGAGGAATAGAGAGGGGGTGATTGTAGGAGTGAGAGGAGCGCCTAGATCCTCTGGAACAGTAGGAGGAGGAAGGAGGAGGAGGGGGAGATTTGAGGGGAGCATCTGCAAAGAGGGCAATTCTTCTGGATGTGGCCTGGTCATCATCTGAGACAGGTGGGACATTGGTAGCCTGGGCAGTCTGCTCGAAAATGCCCTAGGCATTGACAGTGAAAGCAAGAGGAGGAGAAGAGGGGGTGTCCTTGAGGAAGAGGGCGGTCTCCAATTCTTCGCTGGTGTTCCAGTTCGGCCTGGTCCAGGGCGACAAGCTTGGTGGGGTCAAGAGGGGAAGAGGAAGCGAAGGGGGATTTGGGAACCAGGAAGGCAGGGTCAGTTCCTTGGTCTTCCTCGTCCTATGGGGTCTCTTCAGAGCAGTGGAGGGTTTTGACACGATCAAGAGCTTCGATCTCAGCAGGGTTGAGTGGGGAGGAGGATGCAGAGGGGGTGGGAGGAACCTCGAGGAGGCCAGTCAGAGAGACCGCTTCAACCTCAGCAGGGAAGGAGCAGGGAGGGAGTCCAGGAGGACAGGAATGGGAGGGGAAGGGAGGTGTGGAGTGGGTGGCCAGTTCAGCCAGAAACTGATCAATGTCTTCGATGAACTCCATCATGCCTAGTTGGTGCATGGTGGAGAGGAGTTGTTCCTCTATGGCGCGATGGGAGGCGGACACCTGGGAGGCTAGGAATGCTTGACTCCCTTCCGAGGAGGAGAGCATGGCATTTATGATGGAGAGGAGACGGGAGGAGTGGACAAATGCAAGGTATAGAAAACTAAGGGGGGAGTCCATGTCTATGTAGGCAGAGATGGAGTGATGCATTCTAGTGTCTTGGAGGTAAGTGCGGAGACGACAGTAGAGGGGGATGAAGACTCATCATTTTGAAGACGAAAAGTGTAAGTGGAAACGTCAACTGCAAGAACAAGGTAGGGGGAAGGGACAAGAGGGGGGGACTTGGGACGCCAGTGAATGAGAGAGTCATCAATCATGGAAGGGGAAAGAGGAGCACCAAGTTCCACAGAGCTTGGGTCATCTGGCAGAGGAGCATCGCTCCTAGGAAGATTAGAGAGAGGACTCAGAGGAAGAGACAGAACTGATAGAGGGGGCAGAAGAAATGGAAGATACGGTAGAGAGGGATTCACTTGAGATATAGGACATGTTGGTGGTTTGGAAGAGTCTTAGGAGGGGAAGACAGAAGGATGGAGCTTTTTATAGGTGAGGAGGGTAGACTTAGCATGTTTCAACTCCCACTCAGGGATCCAAGTATCTTCTTCTGCAGTATATCCTTTCCATCGGATCAGGAACATGTGGTTCCTAGCAGAGCCTCTGTGGTGTATGATCTGCAGTATCTCATATTCTTCTTCACCTTCTACTAGGTCCGGAGGTGGTGCAGGGAAGTTTGGACCGTGTATGGTGTTTTCGCAATAGGGCAATAAAAGAGAAGCATGAAACATGTTGTGGATGCTCCACATTTTAGGGAGGCGTAACCAGTAGGTGAGGGGGGATAGGACCTGAGTGATAATGAAGGGTCCTTCTCGTTTTGGGGTGAATTTGGGGGAAGTGAGGGAATATTTCAAGTTCTGGGCTTCCAACCAAATCTTATCTCCTTTGCCGAAGGGCTTGAATCCTCTGCCGTGACGAGCTTTCATGACTTGCCTAGCGAGTTCATGAGCAGCTAAAGCTTCATCTCGAGTGGCAGTGAGGGATTTCAGGCAGGTTTCAACCACAGGGAGGTTGATTTCTGAGAGGATAGTGGGGAGGGGTCAGGGGTCAAAGCCCATCATGAGAAAGAATGGGGACTTTCCAGTGACAGAATGAAGGCAGTGGTTGTGGGCGAATTCCGCATGGGTGATCCAATCAGCCCATGAGGTGGGGTTATCACTGCAAAAGATCCAGAGGTAGGTCTCGACCTCTTGATTTACCCATTCTGTTTCACCATTGGTTTGAGGGTGGTAGGCAGTGGAGAGGGAGAGATCGTAGCCAAGGACCTTTCCAAGCTCTTTGGCAAAGGAAGAAGTGAACTGAGGTCCACAATCAGAGATGATTTTATCATATAAACTGAACCACTTGTAGACTTTATGGAAAAAGAGGGAAGCAATTCCCTCAGTGGTGACGGTTTTCTTGGTTGGACAAAGTATCACCCCCTTTGTAAGGCCATGGTCTACCATGACCAATAAGGAGTCGAAGCCCAAGGAAGAGGGGAGGTCAGTGATAAGATCACAGGAGACCTGCTGGAAGGGGCAAGAGGAGGACGATTTGATGGGGGCAAGGGGAGGGGAGGTGGGGTGGGTGTTCGCTTTGCATTGCTGACAAAGTGTTGAGCAAGCCTAGACACTATACAGCGCCAACTGCCACACTCGAAGCAAGAACCAAAGAGATGAATAAGAACTAGCAATAGAACAAGGAGACTGTCTATGCGTAATTCAACAAGAACAGAATGGGGAAACATCCTGCTAACTATCCTACTTATATACTATATGCCTTGAGGTTACCATGTGTTGGTTTATCTAGGCTATGCAAGGCTATACTATAACGTCAATGGGAACAATTACTATCTATGGCTGTAGTGTTCTCATGATCGTGGGAAGACACGTGTAAACCATGCACAAGGCTATACACCATGAGGCGTTATCTATACCATGAGGATACCATGCCTATGCAATGTGCTATCCATGCTATAACAATGAGGTATGACGCTATGGTCTGGATCTATGATGTCATGGGGCTAGAGCGATGACGAATGCTATGCTATCACATGACTATGTATGCAATGTGCGAGCGCTAAGAAGTGGGCATCTATGTCAATGCTATGATGGGCGGTTAAGCGAGCGTCTGATGTGGGCATCTAAGGACAAAGCCTTGTAAGACGGACAACTATTCAAGGGTTCAATAGTGGGCGCTTAAGACGATAGCAATGGTTTTGAGGGTTTTATAACACAAAGGGAGCAACCTTTGACATACTTGCGAACAAATTGAGCAAGGCCAGGCCACCAGTACTCAGCAGAAACGAGCTGGCGTGTTTTGAGATAGCCAGGGTGGCCAGCAGAGGGATGGTCGTGGGTTTGAGAGACTATGTCTTTGTGGAGGGTAGTAGTGGGGAGGTAAACCTGGTCCTGGTAGGTGAGGATACCTTCAGAGTATTTCCAATCTGAAAGGCAAGAGCGGAAAGCCGGGGGAATGGTGCCTTCAAGGCTCTGTAGAGTGTTTTGGACAAGGGTGTCATCACCAGCAGCAGAGGCGATCTTGTTGTGAAGTGCAATGTCGAAGGCTTGGACGAAGAGATTGGGAGAAAGCAGGGTAACTGCCTCATTGTCCTTGGGCAGGAAGGACAGCTTGTCTGGTTGACAAGAGAGGGCATCGGGTCCCACAAGAAGCTTGCCAGGAACATGGATCATGCAGAGGTCAAAGTCTGCTAGGTTAAGGAGCCAATGGGCTTGTCGATGGTTGAGGTTCTGGGGGGAGTGGAAGTAGATGAGGTTTTTATGGTCAGTGAAGACCTGGGTGGGGAAGAGGGAGCCTCGAAGATAGTGTTTCCATGCTTGCAATGCACGGATGACCGTGAGGAGTTCACAATTGTAGATGACATAGTTTAGCTCTGCAGGGATGAGGGACTGGGAGAGATACAAGCATGGATGCCAGTCACCATTTGAATCGGTCTGGAGGAGAATGGCGCCAGTGGCGTCACAAGAGGCATCTGTGGCAATGGCGAAGGGGGCAGAGAGGTCTGGGAGGCAAAGGATGGGTTTCGAGAGGAAGGAGGCCTTCAGGGATTTGAAGGCGGATTGACAGGCAGGGGTCCAGTCACAAGGTTTGTCTTTCTTGGTAAGATCTATGAGGGGCCGAGTGATGTTGGAGTAGTGGTTAATGAATCGACAGTAGAAATTAGTGAAGCCAAGGAACAACCGGACATCTTTGACTTTGGATGGTGCAGGCCAGGAAGCAATACCATCCAGTTTAACTGGATCCATGGCTAAGGTACCAGGACGGATGATCATCTCTAGGAATTCTACTTCCTTAGTGGCGAATTTGCACTTTTCAAGATGAAGGTGGAGGTCAAGTTCCTTCATGCGCTGGAGAACTCGTCAGGTATGTTCAGTGTGGGAGGCATCGTTAGGAGAGAAGATAAGGAGGTCATCAATGTAAATAACCAGCCATCCTTCTGTGATCATGTTGTGGAAAGAGTTGTTCATGAATCACTGGAAGATAGAGGGGGAGTTGTTCATTCCAAAGAACATAATGGTGGGTTCATAGAGTCCTTTGTGGGTGATGAAGGTGCCCTTCCATTGGTCTCCTTCCTTGATGTGAACATTGTTGTACCTCCACCTGATGTCGAATTTGGTGAAGACCTTAGCTCCTTTGAGTTTGTCAACCAGATCAAAGATCAGAGGCAGGGGATATGCATCATGAGGGGTGTGGGAGTTCAGGTAGCGATAGTCCTGACAGGCGAGTGATATAGTTGGAGCCCTTGGGAATGAACCTGGAGCCATACCTTATGACTCAGTTTAGAATTCATTGTTTGGTTGCTCTCCAAAGGAATTGATCCTCGGTTTTGAACTTGAGATAGTCATAAAGACTTTTGTTATGTACAGCATGGACATTGACATGCTTAGGGAGTTTCTGAGGAGGGAGAGTGGGTTTTTGAAACTGAGAGTCATGTTGCTGAAGGTCTGCAGTGTGCAGATGGTATATGTGGGCAGACATGTCAGAATCTTCTGAGATGGAGACAGTCTGGATTTCCCAGTTGATGTCAGGGTTCATGGCACGCAGCCAGGGGAGTCCTAGAATAGTGTTTTCGTTTCTGCAGTCCATGATATGGAAGAGGACCTTCTGGGTGACTCCTTCTATGTCGACGAAGAGGGAGGTGGAGAAGAGGATGTCACCTTTCTTGTTAATGGATTGGTCGACATTCTGTACTCTGATGGGAGTCTCCGGTCTGGTCCTGGGAAGTCTATGTTTTTGAATGAAGGCCCAGTCAATACAGGAGATTTCTGCACCACTGTCTACTAGGGCAGAGGTTTCGACAGTTTGAAGGTTGTGCGAAGGTACAATGAGATGAATGGGAATCTTCATTGCTTTAGAGGACTTAGATATAAGTACAGGTGCACAAGTGATATAAATAGGAGAGCCTTGCATTGAATGAGGTCTCCTCTTTAAAAACCCCAAGAGAAGGCAGTTTTCCCAATGACCTTCTTGTCGTCAGAGTCATCCTCCATGTTGATCAGGGCAGGGATGTCCTTTTCCTCAGCTTTGGTGACCTTTTTGGTGAATCGCTTGCGAGAGGAGGTGGCAGGGGTAGGCGAGGCAAAGGCAGAGCAAAAGGTGGTGTTATGACCAGGTTTCCTGCAGTGAAGGCAGAGTCCAAGTTTAAAGCATTGCTCCCTTTCTTTAGGAGTGAGCTTTGCAATTTTCACTGCATCTACATCCATGGCATTGGGGTCTTTCTAGTGGACAGTGGTTTGGGGGACAAAGAGGTGGGATTGGCCCTGTCCTCTATGGAGTTTGGCGGTCATGGCCACACAACATTGGTAGTTGTTGAGTCTCTGCGCATTGGTATACCAATCTGCGACAGTGGTGGGGACTTTCTCCATGAGATAGACTTGTTCAGAGAGGGAGGGAGGAATGCCAATCGAGAAGAACTGACAGAGAGTGGCCTCTTCCTGGAGACCGGAAATAGCAACTCTGTTTTGGAACTGGGCAATGTAGGAGGTAAGAGAGGGGGAGAATGACCCATCTCATTTGGTCTCCATGTGGAAGGAGGAGAGCCAGGTGAGTGCATTGGCAGCCAAGTTGGAGTGTTCAAAGGCTTTCTTAAACTCGTCGAAGAAGTCGCTCCAGGTGCCAAGAGAGAGGGAGCTGGTAGAGAGTCTCTTCGAAGTAAAGGTATCAGCCCAGGAGTAGGCGGTTCCTTTCTTCATGAAGGAGAGAGTGAAGCCGACTTGTCTCTCGTCGGAATGGTAGGTATCTTTGTTGATCGCAAGGTATCTCTGAACCAAGCGTATCCAGGGCATGGCTTTATCCTGAGAGCCATTAAAGTCCTCAAGTTGGGCGAGATGGAGTTCTGTGACTTTGGAAGATGACATGACATGAGGGGGTGGGGGTGGGGGAAGGCTAAAGAGAGGTTGGTTGGCAATTGGAGTGGGGAATGAGGGGATAGGAGGTCTGAAGAGAGTGAGGCTCGAGGATAGCTGGCAAGCTAGCTCAGTATCAAGGGAGATAGTGTCGTCTAGTTCTTGGGTGGAGGGGAGGGTAAGATCCAGGTCAGGATCAGTGTCTTCGTCGCTGGTGTGGCAAGGAAGGAACTCAGGGGACTCAGGGGGAGGCTGGCCTTCTCTCCAAGAGGAGGCAGCTGCTAGGGCTCGGTGGGTGGAAGAGACGAAGGGGTTCTGTGGGGTGGAAGGTGTTATGCTTGGTCCGGGTAGGAACGAGCGTAGCCTCTGAAAACACGGGAGGACAAGGATACTATCAGAATGATAGTAGCAAGGACGAAGGTAACGTTACGATCAAAGGTCGCAACGAGAGACAAGGGTGTCGTCGAGGGTGACGACTGCAGGTATCGCTCGATCGAATGTCGAGACGAAAGTAATCCAATCAAGCGGAGGATTACAAGTCGAGAGCGTCCACTCAGAAGTAGGACGAGGACTTTCAAGGAGACTTCCCACTGAAGGGTTGACAGGGAATGGGC
>JBBPME010000620.1:0-12016 GCA_038090155.1 Rossbeevera pachydermis
TAGTGTCAGACACAGCTTGGTCTGTGCGCATGTACCTGTAGTATAAATACTTGAATGCAGCAACCGAACAAGCTAGTCTTGTTCTGGTTGGATTCCCTCTAATCAGTTTCCTCCATCCTATCTTGTCTTTAGTTGAGGTGCCTAGTCCTTGTGATTAAGGTTGCCTTCAATCAGCATGTAAGGACATCTTAGCACATGTAGTTTCAAGATTTGATCAAGTGGTTTCAAGATTGGCTTTCATATCAGACGTGAATGCTTCTGCAGCAGGCAATTTTACTATTTTAGGTTCAAAACCCATACACGAAGTAAACGATTTCATAAGCTGGAAGGGAGTAGATGATGACTGGGTATTGTTGAAATTAAACTGTGCCATTGCTAGCCATTCAACCCATTGCAATTGTTTTTCCGCAGTAAACAGACAGAGATATTGGTTCAATTCTCTATTAACACGCTCTGTTTGTCTGTCGGTTTGTGGGTGATATGCAGTGTGTTATGACTGGCCCAGGTAGGGTTGGTAGTAGATTTGATAGGTACTAGAGTTAAAGGTTGGGAGTCTAATGGTAGACACCAGAAGACAATGAAGGGCTAAGGAGTCCGAAGGGGGAGGCCTTGGGACAACGAAGGACTAAGGGTGCCTCGAGAGCTTTACCATGAAGCATAGAAAGAGGACTTGGCTAAGGAGTCTGAAGGGGGAGGCTGTTACGACTGGCCCAGATAGGATCAGTCATAGACTCAAAGGATACTAGAGTGAAGGGTCAGGAGTCCTAGGTAGAAATCAGAGGACAATGAAGGGGTAAGGAGTCCAAAGGGGGAGGCCTTGGACAACAAGGAACTAGAGGTGCCTCGAGAGCTTCACCACGAAGCGTAACAAGAGGACTTGGCTAAGGAGTCCGAAGGGGAAAGCCTAAGGACGACAAAGGACAAAGGGGGCCTTGAGAGCTTCACCACAAAGCGTAACACAAGGACTTAGCTGAGGAGTCTGAAGGAGAAGGCCTTGGACGATGAGGGACTAAGGGGGAGGAGCACACACTCAGAGAGTGGGCTGAGAGCAGATGTATTCGAGAGTATTGAGTAGCTCTAGCTTAGTGTACAAGGAGAAGTGTCTAGGGTTTATATAGGAATGGGATGGAAGGTCATGGAACATGACCGAAGGAATGAGTCAGCTGCAATAAGGATGAGTCATGAAGACTGCAGATGAGTAATGGTACACTAAGCAGATGACGAAGCAAATGAATAAGCATGAGTCAGAGCGATAGGTAATCTGCAGTTATGGATGATGGGTCATGAAGACTGTGGATGACTAAAGTACTGTGAGTAAACAATTGATAAAAGGAAAGCATAGTGATAAGCATTGATGAAGAGAGAAAGAGAAAGAGAAATAAGGAGACTAGGGGCAAGTTGTAACATTACCCCCCTTGTAGGCTTCTGCTCGCCTGAACAAAGCAGTTAGAATTGACCACAGGGTTCTCCAGTCATGTTAAACTCAGCGACCTCATCATAGAAGTCATCACCATAATCGCTGATGTCGTCTCGAGAGAGGTTCCTGGAGGGAGGGATAGGGAGGGGGCGGTTGGAGGAACTGGAGGAGCGTCTAGATCTTCTGGAACGGTGAGAGGAAGTAGAGGAGGAGGGGGAGATGTGAGGTGTGCGTCTTCGAAGGGGGCAGCTCTGTTGGATGTGACCTGGTTGCCGTCTGAGGCAGATGAGGCATTGGTATTCTGGGCAATTGATCCGAATGTGTTCTAGGCGTCGACACTGGAAGCATGAGGAGGGGAAGAGGGGGTGTCCTTGGGGAAGAGGGCGACTTGGTGTGTTCCGTGGTCAGTCCAGCTCAACTCTGTCCAAGGTGACAGGTTCTTTGTCATCAAGGGAAGAGAGGAATGGGTGGAGGGGGACTTGGGGACCAGGAAAGTGGTGTCAATCCCTTCGTAGTGATCATGTTCCAAAGGGGTGACTTCCTCAGAACAGTGGAGTGCTTTGATGCGATCGAGAGCCTTGATCTCAGCAGGATCGAGTGGGGAGGAGGATGTGGAGGGGGTTGGTGGAACTTCGAGGAGGCCAGTTAGAGAGACTGCTTCAACTTCTGCAGGGAAGGAATGAGGGGGGAGTTCCGGGGTGCAGGAGGGGGGTGAGGTGGGGGAGTGGATGGCCAGTTCAGCCAGAAACCTATTGATATCATCAACGAACTCCATCATGCCTAGCTGGTGCATGGTAGAGAGGAGTTGTTCCTCTATAGCTCTGTGGGAAGTGGATACTTGTGAAGCGAGGAACACTTGGCTACCTTCTGAGGAGGATAAGCATCGCATTTACGATGAAGAGGAGATGAGACAAGTGGACGAAGGCAAGGTAAAGGGAGCTAAGGGGAGATTCCATGTCAACATGGGCAGAGATAGGATGGTGCATCCTGGAGTCCTGGAGATAGGCCCTAAGGCGACGGATAGTGGGGGACGATGGTTCATTGTTTCGGAGACGGAGGGCATAGGTGGGGATGTCTACTATGAGAACAGGGTGGGGAGAAGGAACAAGGAGGGGGGATTCAGGGCGCCAGTGAAAGGGAGAGTCATCGATCATAGAGGGGGGAAGAGGAGTGCCAAGTCCCATCAGGCTTGGGTTATCTGACAGAGAAGCATCACTCCTTGGAAGATCAGAGGGAGGACTTGAAGGAGCCAGTGAAAGTGATGGGGGAGTAGGAAGAAGGGAAGATTCAGTGGACAGGGAGGTGTTTGAGACATTGGACATGTTGGTTTAGATGGAAGTGGGGTGGGGAGGGAAGATAGTGGGATGGAGCTTTTTATAAGCAAGGAGAGTGGACTTGGCATGTTTTAATTCCCGCTTAGGGATCTAGGTGTCTTCTTCTGCAGTATACCCTTTCCATCAGATCAGGAACATGCAGTTCCTGGCAGAGCCTCTGTGGCGTATGATCTGCAGAATTTCAAATTCTTCTTCGCCTTCTACTAGGTCTGGGTGTTATGATTCATACAGACCCCTTTCATTCTTTTCTTCATTCTCTTTCTCTATTCCCAAGTTCCTTGTCACTTACATGTATACTTAGTCATCCACAGCTTCTTATTGTTCCTTACTGTGGATTACCTACACATTCCATCACATTCCATAGTGTTCTATGGCACCATTTTGTTTGACCAATCATTGTCACTCTTATTGTTCCTTTTTCTTACTTATAAGCGATTCCCATCACCTTTGTCTTCTCTAACCTTGACCTCCTCGAGTATCCACTAGATACATCTTGGAATATATCCTTTGTCCCTTGAACCTTCTGTGTGACCTCGTCCTGCACTTGAAAGGATGCTTCAATCTTAAAGCTCTACCCAAGCTTTAAAGGTTGTCTTTGTCGCTCTCAGACCTTTGTCTTTGATCCCTCAACCCTCGAAGAACCTTGTTGTCTTGATCCCTTCAATCCTCAAGACTCCCTCAGTCCCCTTAGCCCTTTGTCGTCTTGATCCCTTAGTTGTCAAGACTCCTTGTCCTCATTCCTCATTCCAAGACCTTCTTCTCGAGGCTACACTCGTTCCTACCTGAACCAAGTGTAACAGGGTCCTTCTCTTTAGAAGAGTGGATGGTGGTCTAGGGGACAAAGAAGTGGGATTGACCACATCCTCTATGGAGTTTGGCAGTCATAGCTGCACAAAATTGGTAGTCGTTGAGTCTCTGTGTGTTGGTGTACCAATCTGCAACAGTGGTGGGGACTTTCTCCATGAGATAAACTCGTTCAGAGAGGGAGGGGGGAATGCCAGTTGAGAAGAACTAACAGAGAGTGGCCTCTTCCTTGAGACCAGAGATAGTGACCCTGTTTTGGAACTGGGTGATGTAGGAGGTGAGGGAAGGGGAGAACGACCTGTCATGCTTGGTCTCCATTCGGAAGGAGGAGAGCCAAGTAAGGGTGTTGGCTGCTGAGTTGGAGTGCTCAAAAGTTTTCTTAAACTTGTTGAAGAAGTCGTTTCAGGTGCCCAGGGAGAGGGAGCCAGTGGAGAGTCTTTTTGAGGTGAAGGTATCAGCCCAAGAGTAGGCGGTTCCCTTCTTCATGAATGAGAGAGTGAAGCCAACCTGTCTCTCATCAGAGTGGTAGACATCTTTGTTGATAGCGAGGTATCTCTGGACCAAGCGGATCCAGGGCATGGCTTTATCCTGAGAGCCATCAAAGTCCTCAGGTTGGGTGAGGTGGAGTTCAGTGATTTTGGAAGACAATATAATGCAAGGAGGTGGAGGTGGGGGAAGGCTAAAAGGGGGTTGGTAGGTAACTGGAGTGGGGGATAGAGGAGGGAGAGTAAGGCTTGAGGATAGCTGGTAGGCTAGCTCAGTGTCGAGGAAGATAATGTCGTCTAGTTCCTGGATGGAGGGGAGAGTAAGATCCGGGTCAAGATCTGTGTTTTTGTCGCTGGTTTGGCGAGGATGGGATTCTGGAGACTCAGGGAAAGCTTGGCCTTCTCTCCAAGAGGAGGCAGCTGCTAATGCTTGGTGGGTAGAGGCGAAAGGGTTTTGTGGAGTGGAAGGGGGATTCCTTCCCTCAGGTCTCAAGCAGGGGAGTTTGGGTGGAATGGTGGTAGCGGTTCACAACGATGGTGACCGAAGGGGAAGCTAGAGCTTTTGTTACGACTGGCCTGGGTAGGGTCGGTAGTAGACTCAATGGGTACTAGGGTTAAAGGTTGGGAGTCTAATGGTAGACACCAGAAGACGATGAAGAGCTAAGGAGTCCAAAGGGGGAGGCCTTGGGACAACAAAGGACTAAGGGTGCCTTAAGAGCTTCACCATGAAGTGTAGCAAGAGGACTTGGCTAAGGAGTCCAAAGGGGAAGGCCTTGGACGACAAAGGGGCAAGGGGGCTTTGAGAGCTTCACCATGAAGTATAGTAAGAAGACTTGACTGAGGAGTTCAAAATGAAAGGCCTTGGACAATGAAGGACTAAGGGTGGAGAGCACATGCTCAGGGAGTGGGCTGAGAGCAAGTGTATTCGAGAGTATTGAGTAGCTCTAGCTTAGTGTATAAAGACAAGTGTCTAGGGTTTATATAGGAATGAGATGGAAGGTCATGGAACATGACCGAAGGGGAATGAGTCAGCCGCAGTAAGAATGAGTCATGAAGACTGCAGATGAGTAATGATACACTAAGCAGATGATGAAGCACAATGAGTAAGCATGAGTAAGAGAGATTGATAATCTGCAGTTACAGATGAGTCATGAAGACTGCAGATGACTAAAGTATGATGAGTAAACAATTGATAAAAGGAAAGCATAGTGATAAGCATTGACGAAGAGGGAAAGAGAGAGAGAAAGTAAAAGAGTAGGAGCAAGTTGTAACACAGTGGACATTCTTTTCTCAATTTTCAACAATTTTAATAGATCAATCATCATTTGTCCAGCAAACTGTGGACCATGATCTGATACAATAGATTCTGGTAAACCATGATGTTTCCATACATAGTCTTTGTACAATTGTGCAGTTTTCTGTGCGGTTACATTTTTAGTTGTGGGGATTAAAGCTACTTCTTTAGAGAAGCAATCCACCACTACAAGCACGCTATCATATCCATGTGATTCCAGAAATCCTGTGACAAAGTCAATGGAGATTTCTTTCCAAGGTCCA
Organism: Rossbeevera pachydermis; assembly: GCA_038090155.1. Taxonomy (NCBI): domain Eukaryota; kingdom Fungi; phylum Basidiomycota; class Agaricomycetes; order Boletales; family Boletaceae; genus Leccinum; species Leccinum pachyderme. Next base: position 5,598 of record JBBPME010000620.1, read on the forward strand.
GATGCTACTGGTAAGGGTTGCAGTTTTCCTGCAGGGGCTTTATTCAAAGGCTTCATACGAGCACATCAATCACAAGATTTGCAATAAGTTTCTATATCTGACTTCATGCCAGGCCATTTGTAGTAACGAGAGGCTAGTTCTTTGGTTTTATCCAGGCCTTTATGTCTGGCAAGTGGATGATCATGAAATTGTGTCATTACTTCCATGTGCAAATCTTTTGGTACCCATATCTTTCCATCATATTCCCATAATCCATTTCTATCTACTGATCCTTCTGCGGTTTTATGCTTGTTATGTTCTATTTTTATTCTATCAAAGAGTTCAATTTCTTGTACACTATATATTTTTGAACTATCTATCATGATGGTATTTTTATTATCGTTTTCTATTCCTATACTATGATCTTCTCTTCTAGATAAGGCATCTGCCTTTTCCATTGATACTCCAGGTTTATTCACTAATAAATAATCGAAACGAGATAAGTATTGAGCCCATCTAGCTTGATGTTTACTCAGATCTTGAGCTTTCATGAAATACATCAAGTTCTTGTGATCGGTCCAGATTTTGAACTCATGTCTTGCTCCTTCTAGATGATGTCTCCATTGTTCCAGAGAACAAATGATTGCTAGCATTTCTTTGTTGGCAATCAGATAATTCCGTTCTTCTTTCGTCATTGAGTGAGACATATATGCGACAGGGTGCCATTTGTCTTGTTTCAATGTAGACAATACTACACCAGTGGCGAATTCTGAAGCATCACATTCAACATGATAAGGGGTCATGTCATCTGGATATGCCAAGACTGGGGCTGTAGTGAAGGTTTCTTTTAATTTATCAAACACTAGTTGTTGTGCATTTCCTCAGCACCAGAGTTGATCTTTCTTTGTTAAGTCATGCAAGGGACATGCAATTAAGGAATAGTTCTCAGTGAAATGGCGATAGAAATTAGCAAGTCCCAAGAAGCTTCTTACTCCTTTTGGATTATGGGGAACAGGCCAAGATGCAATTCCATCAAGTTTACTTTTGCTCATCGAGATTCCTTCTCCTGACACATCCATTCCTAGCATGTCTACTTTTGTTACTTCAAAGAAACACTTTGATGGTTTTACAAATAGATCATCCTCATGAAGTCTCCGAAGTACTCTTCGTACTGCTTCGCGATGTTTGTTCACATTGTTGTGTTTTGAGAATATCAATAAGTCATTGATGTAAATAATAACTATGTCGTCCATATCAGCAAAGATATCATTCATCATTTGCTGGAACATAGCTGGACTATTACACATGCTGAAGAACATGACTGTTGGTTCATAGGCTCCTAGATGACAAATGAAGGCTCTTTTCCATTCCTCACCTCCTTTGATACAGACATTATTATATCCCCATCTCAAATTCATTTTCGTAAAGAGCTTAGCTCCTTTCAATTTATCAATAATTTGCGAGATTAACGGAAGGGGGTAATTATTTTTAACCATGCCTTTGTTGAGGTATCTATAGTCCATAACCGTACACTTTTTGCCATCCTTTTTAGGTATAAAGAATACTGGAGACGTCTGAGGAGATTTGGAGGGACAAATGTATCCCTTTGTAAATTGATTATTCATGAATGCTTTGACCTCATCTTGTTCAGCTGGGCCTAGCGGGATCATTCTACCTTTCTTGGGTATGAAATCAGGTTTAAAATCTACTGGTCCCAAGCTTTATGTTCAGAAAGATGTTCAGATACTTTCTCCAAAAAGACGTCAAGGTACTCTCTATATTGTTCAGGCACAAGTTTAAATGTGTCTTCTGAACTAGGATCAGGTAATGTAAACTGATCAGTGTACATATTGGCTATGTACTATTTTTCCTGATTGTCTATCCTATTTCCATATATTGATTTCAATGCTTTGCATAACATAGGGCATCTGTCCATGTGTACATGACCTAAGGTCCAATTAATAGAAGGGTTATGTTTCCTTAGCCAAGTGTTACAAACCCTCTTTTGCAACCTAGCTTTAGTGCCGGTTTATCTTATCTTATCTTATCTAAGCGCGCGTCTATCTTATCTTATCAATCAAGCGCTCAAATCTTATCTTATCGTGTCACATGACTCAAGTCCAGACCACTATGACATCATACCTCATGGCTAGCGCATGCTAAAGGCATGGTAGCCTCATGTTGTAGTTCTAGACCACCGTTCCCACGAGCGTGTGAACACTTAGTACTTATATAGTAGATACTCTCACACAGCCTACCTCATGTAGTTAATTACCATTAGACACAGCTTGGTCTGTGCGCATTGTCTTGTAGTATATAAAGTGAATACACCCCAGCCAGACTCCTTAGTCTGTTCTGGTTGATTCCCGACCTGAAATAGTCCCTTCCTCCTTGAGTGTTGTGATTGTGTGGTGACCTAGTGCCTTAACTGTATAGTTTTGGTCGTTGCCAACACCAAGTATATCCTAGAATCATTTGATTTCTACCAAGGTTGGTTACATTGGTGGTTATTCTTTCGTGATGTCCTTTATAATCAATAATAAGATTACAAGTATAAGCTATACCACCAGCGGAGTTAATGGTTCCATCCACATTGTAGACAGGTACCACATTTTCAAGAGGGGTGAGAGGAATGTGGCTTTTCTTAGTCCATTCTGTGTCAATAAAGATTCCATTGGCACCACTATCCAGTAGGGCGTTTATGATTATGTTTTTCTCTTTTTGGATTATGTCAATTTTTAAAATTATTTCTCTAAGTGGCTTGAGAGTGCACACTTTCCTGTCCATCAGGTTTGGAAGAGAAATTTCTTTATTTTTATAAGCAGAATTAAGTGTCACTTCCCGGTGACCGGGCTCTTTCAAGATTGCTGCTTCAGTTATGTCATCTGGTAGGCTACCACAACGAGATGACAGAGAGTAAGAAAAGGAACTATCTGAGTCATTATCTATAATTACATGAGAATCTAGAGAACTAAAACTATTTTTACAAGGTAAAGAAAATGAAGTTGTACTAGCACTATCTAGGTGTCGAGTACATAAATAAATGGTGTTCTTTTGGGGAGAGGGTGTCTTACCTGATAAGGTCCTCTCTAGGCTTTTCCAGAAGTCAGTTCCATGTCATGAAAATAGGCCCTAGTGGCCTCTAAGTCCATACCCTAAACTGCCTTCTGCCAGGAAGGTGCAGGGAGCTGCAAGAAAGGATTGTTTGATGATGTGGTTGTCTCCATAGCATGGGTCTTCTTTCCAAACTTGGAACATTGTTTGTGGTGTCCTCCATGCAAGAACCCACATTCTTGACACCTAGTAGATGCCATTTTACAGTCACATGCTCAGTGACTGTCTTTGCCACAATTAACGCAGCCGATTGTGTTTATATTGTTTTGCGGCATTGCTGCTGCCGATGCATAGGTTGGCTTCAGCTCTCCACCACCGAAAGCTGAAGGTGTTGGCGACGCCTCAACAACGATGTCTATGGCCCTGGCCGCACAATCAATAGAGTAAACAATGGGAAAAACAATCAATTGTGCAATGAAATATGCCTAATCAAGGAAGGTCAATCAATACAAAGAGGGGGCGATGAAGCGAGCCACTCTAGGGAGTCAAGACAGAGATCCAAGAAGAAAAGACTAGGGAACCATGAGGAAACCCAGGTTTTTATATACTATCAGCCTAAGGCTATGCTATGCTATGCTATACTATAAGTGTCCATCATCGGGAACAATCTATCTATGGCTATGCTTTATCTAGGCTATGCTATGGGCAGTGCACACACGGTAACAACGAGGTGTGGCAGCACAAGGTATCCTGCCGTGGAACTATGTGGCAGAGATCCGATCCATCGGCAATCTATAGATCTATCGAGATGCAATTGAGATCCAAGGAGATACCATCGAGATCTATCGGCAATCTATTGAGATGGGATCTACGATCCACTATGCCTATAACAAGCTATATGGCAACACGCATAACGCTCATGCTCTACCATGTACAATCCATGCGATATCAATGAAGACTATGATGTCATAGGATTGTCCAATGCTATGCGATGAATGACCAATGCGATGCAATACAATGTGTGATGTCATAAGTCACGTGACTATCCATGATACAATGACAAGACAATCGTGAGTGCTTATGGTGCACGTCTATCCGTGAGCGCTAAGGTATGCACGTCTATATCAATGACTATGGTGCAAGCGCTTATAAGGCGGGCATCTATACAATGGATGTGCACTTATGATGGGCACCTATGCAATATTTCAATGATCAAGGACTATAGACAATGACTATAGACAATGACTAGCAGCTATTTAGGGGAGTTTGTAACAGAAGGTTGCTGCCATGATTGGACAGCGTTGATATCCATCACGTTGGGGTCATGGCAATGGTTTGATCCTTGATTAAAATGAGTCTCAAAGGACTCAATGGCATTGGCATACTTCTGAATGGTGCTGATGTAGGCATTCAGAGTTGCAGGGCATTCATTTTGCATAAACATGTGTCATTGTATGATGTCTTGCTGGACACCTTGCTCAAGGAGGGTGATTCCCATGGTAGGGTCACACCCGGATTGGTCATACAGAGCGAGCCATTGTGTTAAAAACACTTGGGTTCACTCATTCTTTCCTTGCTTCTTGTTGAGCAAGCAGCGAGTGGCAATGTCTTTTTTGTTCCCTATACAGAAATGGTCAGGGAGAGTTTTCTCAAGCTCTAGACTTGAGGGGAAGGTGGCATGGGCCAATCTATACTTTTTGATTGCATTACGAGCCCATGCACCCACTCCATTTTTATCTTTATCTCCCGAATCGACACCTATACAAGAGAGGACTACTAGAGTCCAATTTGAGATGGAGGTGAAGAGCTCCTTATTGGCCTCCTGGAAGACCAGCATCTTCGTCCACCACTCATCAAATTTTTGGTAGAACCCATCATAGAGCCCTGGGTCTGGGATAATCTCGGCTCTTTTGCCTTTGTAGGTGGAGAGACCAGCAGAGGGGAGGCCTTGGTCCAAGCAGTCTAGGGCCTCTTGTGCCTGGACTTTGGTGTCACTTGCCCTCTGTTTGACTCGGGCTAGCCCTTCTTGTATTTGTTGCAGTAGATACTACATCGAGGTGAGTTGGTGCTCTAGGGTGCTGAATGTTTGGCCCTGGGTTGTGGGGGTAGGGGATCTGCTCGGGCAGGCTGGGGAAGTGGGGTCCATGCTGTACCCTAACATTGTTGTGATGTATATAAAACTCTATTTGGCTTTTGTATGGTCCTTGGGAGTGGTTGGCGAGGACAGGAATATGTCTGGGATTGAGGGTGAAGTGAAGGCATTCCTGTTGTAGCCAAAAGGGCCACTCTCCTTCAAATTCAATGGGGATGTCGGTAGCTAGATCGTTGGGGTTGTATTCATCCTCAACTATTGGGAGACAGGGAATGTTTACAGTGGGGCGGACTGCTGAATAGCAGTGGTCGAAGAGGCATTGGTAATCTATCTTGATTAATGTGATTCTCACAAAGAAACTAATGACTCAATCACTTATACCTTGTTGACGAGGGGGATCTCACTAAGAGTCCTTCTCAACTCGTCCAATTGTTCTATAAAGCAATAACAGGGTACATGAGCCCCACACACGTGCTGAAACAAGTTGAGGAACCGGGAGTTGCCTGGCTATGGCATAGATTTAGATCTGCAAGCCTTCAAATCTTATTTAATGAGGAAGAAATCAAGATTTCTCACTTTCAAACTGTGCAAATGGTGGGCTGCTCCCTCTCGAATGAGGACTAATGACCCACAAAGCAAATGTACACAGTTCTACTTTGTGAACACAGTGGAGATCAGAGTTGTGGTCTCTGCGAGTTAAGGTCCTCGGACTGCTATCCAAGCACAATTGTTTTACATCCAAGTGGTGTGGACAAGACCAATAAGAGTAAAAGAGTAGTTGCAATGATAGGCGGTCGCAGGCAGTGGTGAGGTAGTGTTGAAGAGTCTGTTCTTATGTTGGCAACAACCAAATCTATACAGATAAGGCACTGGGTCACCACCAAAGTCAAGACTTAGGAAGGGGAATACTATTGTGGTCGGGAATCAACCAGAACAGACTAAGGAGTCTGGCTGGTACTGGCATTGTTATATACTATAATACAGTGGCTCAAAAAACTGTCCCAATGTTTGGCCATTTGGGAGTATTCATCCCTGAACACAACACTCCTAATACTAGCCCTAAGGGTGTTAGTGTATCAAATGAAGTACTGACTCCTGGCTTCCCACTGATCAAATAATGAAGAGACTTAGGTAACATTCAAAGGGATGGCAGCTATTTCAAAATGTCAGCTCATTGGGACAGTTTTTTGACTTTATAAAATTTTGGATATCTAGTACTTGGTATGAGCTCCCTTGGCCTTAACAACTGCTTCAATCCTTCTGGGCATGCTTTCTATCCACTTCTGACACTGTT
>JBBPME010000621.1:0-12009 GCA_038090155.1 Rossbeevera pachydermis
TGACGACGACGACGATAGTTCCGTACCGCTCACTCGTATCAAGGAGCGTCTCACTTCTTGGGGCCACCTCGAAGCGAAAGAATGGGAACAGCAGTATAACTGGCTGGACGTTAGCATGCCCCCGCTCTGGGCCTCCGCGGAGCAGCGGGACTCAAAGGCCTCTTCTTCCCGTGACAGGCTCAAGGAGAGTCTCTAGTGGCTGTTTTTTTTCTTTATTTTTATTTTTATTATTTCAATCTTGGATTGTGTGTATTTTTGTACGCGTGCGGATTGTCAGGGTCGTATCGGAATCGAATATATACCATCGTTCGACTTGGTAGAAGCGAGTTGACATCTGAAACTGCCCCGTGGATTACACGTGTGCGCCAAGCATAACGTTCGTTCGTTCGTTCGTTCGTTGTACGTACACAAGTACAATACGTGGGGGCGTCAGCTAGCGGCTACAAATGCGCTCAGCGGTACTGTACAACAAGAGGTCAAAGCGAAACAGAAAGACAGAAAACAAACGATCAACATATCAAATATTGAGAGGGGAAGAAAAAAAGAGATCACCACGCTCAAAACAATTGAGCCAGCTTCTCAGCCGTCAGCCCACCAGAGGCCCGCGGCACAAATCTGCAGGGGAAATGAAGGGGGTGCCTGGCCAAAGAAAAAAAAAACGGGGGAGAAGAGTGAGCACCTCGTGGGATATGAAACGGTGACGGTGCCACGTACGAGGTGATCCCCGCCGTCCACTTCGGGTCAACGCTAATATCGTTTCCTTGTTCGTCTTTACATGGCATAATCGTGAAAATGGCCAAGATGGACACGATCGCGGACCACAGCGAGGCGTCTGCGATGTGTCGGCCGACACAAATGCGTCGACCAGCACCAAAAGCATAGCTCAGAGTATCGTCGTTGAGTTCACCATCTTTGATGAAGAATCGTTCGGGATAGAATCGTTCGGGATCGGCGTATTTAGCTTCGTTACGTGTCATGGCCCTGTGAGATCTTGATCAGACAGAAGTCATACCAGATGGGCAAGCATGGTCATTACCAGGTGTTCATAATGATCGTCGCTCCTACGGCGAAAAATGTCAATCATGCTTGAATCTTTTTATCACGTCACCAACCTCGAGGAATGAAATAACCGTCATAGACGTCTGCATCCGTCGTGGCGTGTGGAATGCCTGATCGTCGCGGAATTCAGTGAAGGTTGAAATGCGATAAAGGGGCAATTTACTCAGTGGGACTGCGGGATGCCACCGCAATGTTTCGCGTAGGATGGCATCAATGTAGGGAAGGGATGAACGATCCTCAAAGTCCGGGAGTCTCATAATCCCGACAACCGAATCAATCTCTGCCTGTGCACGCGCTTGAACGTCCGGATTAAGCATCATCGCCAGGATAAAGATGAGCATGGTCGAGGCAGTCTGGGGAATGCGTCAATTAGAGATCAAATAACTTGAAACGGTGCGCACTGTCTCTGACGCCGCTAAATTCGGAAATAAGATAACAGGGTAAGATAATAAGAGAGTGATCACCAACCAGCAAATGCCGTCACAGAGGACTCCTTGACAGCGCGTATATACTCTCCGCCTCGATCTTGTCCCTTGACACGACTGAGCAAATTTGAAACCATAGACGGAACTGCTGTGCCGGCTGCCTGTCGGTGATGTCGGACATGATGAATATTACGCGAGAATGCACGCCAACTTACCATACTCTGCTGCACGAATTGAAAGGGGGTCTCAACCATGTCATCGGCGTATTGTTGGGAAAGCAGCGCGGATCGTCTAAGCGATGCACCAGGGACCCAAGTCGGAATGTATCGGACTGGAGGGTACCGAACTAAGACGGGTGAGAAAGATGTGGAAAGAACACTTACGGAATGGGAAGAATCCAAGGATTGCAGCAATCTCTGGACGTATGCAGGAGACGGCAAAGTTGACGGCCTTGTCAACGATATTGACTATAGGGTCGTCCTGACGAGCGACATCATAGCCGTACACGACTGACATGATAATCGAAGCGGAGTGGCTTTAAGGGGAAAGAAGAAGAAGATTGAATGGGAATGCCAATGGTGGCAGTGAGAAGTGACATACGTTTGAACGTGGCCAACATAGCTTGCTGGTGTCTCGAGCAAGTTCTGGACGAGGTCACGGGCTTTCTGGAGCTGGATGGGGTGGTAGTTGAGAGCAACCGCGGAACGGAAAGCCTGATGGAAGAGACGGCGATGGAGACGCCAACGGTCACTGTACGGGACCATGACAGAGTTGAAAGACCATCCGAAACTAGGGTGGCGTCAGCCGAGAGAGAACACACGCCACGTAGGAAGGGGCTCACAAGTCGTTAGTCATGCGAATGATGGCAGGGCGGTCAGAATAGTTTCGGGAACGACGCTCGAGGAGGTCCTTGGCGACCTCCTCCGTGTTGATGACAATGACGTCCTGATTGAGAAGTCGTGAATAGACGAGGTCACCTAGAGGGGGATGAGATGAAGGGCCTGGAAGGAGTGGGAGGACCATGGACCGTATATCTTTGCCCAGTTGGTGTACGATGCCCAGGGTGCGGTGGGGTCAATACCGAGGACGTTACCGAGTACGGGGAGACGACTCGGCCCTGGAGGCAAGGGATGGCCCGAAGTATTCCTGCGCCTGCCCGGCCAGAGAGAGACGAGGCCATAAGCAGCGATCAAGGCGAGCGCAGGAATGCGAACGTCCATCATAAAGGGAAGTCAAAGTCACATCGCATCGGGTTTAAGAAGTGAAGCAGGATCGCTGACTAATCAGAACCAACATGGAGCAGAGCATCTCCCTCGAAGAAACAAACAAAATCCGCATTTCCCTCGGTCTCAAGCCTCTCACAGAAGACCCAGCGCCTGCAGACGACGCCGAGGATAACTATGTCCGTCAGCGCGACCGCGAGACAAAAGAGCGCCAGTCAAAGTAGGCCCATCGCTCGTCTCTCACAGATACCCGCTCTGACGATCCCAGGAAAATATATAACAAGATTGCCAAGTGAGTCTCTCTTCATCGCATCTCTGCTTTCTTGCTCAACCACCCCAGGGTGAGGAATCGACGAGAGCTCAACGCCTCCCTGACCGGTGCAACTCTCGGTGATCCCGACGGCGATTCAGAGGACACCCTCAAATGGATCAAGCGGGCGAAGAAACGTGAGCAGGAGCTCGCACGTCAGCGGCAACTGGAGATCGAGAACATGGACAAAGTCTTCCTCGGTGACCAATACACCGAGAGTACGTCCCCTCCCTTTTCTTTCCTTCCGACCCGTCCCTTACGCTCCTCCCAGAGGATCTCGAAGGCTTGAAGGTCAGCCACGACTTCGACGAGCTCGCCGAAGGCGATGCCCGCATACTTACGTTGAAAGATAGCCGCATCCTCGATAACGAAGGTACTCCCTTTGGTCATCTCTTCCTTCCCTTTTTTCACACAGCCACATTCAGAGGATGAGCTGCAGAATGTGGAAATGGCAGAAGCTGAGCGTACAAAGAAAAATATGGAACTCAAGATCAAGCGCGGCGACTATACTGGCTACGATGATGACGAGTTCGAAGAGGGAAAGCATGGAATGAAGCGCTCCGTCCTGGCCAAATATGACGAAGTTCTGGAAGGTCCTCGCGAAACGGTTAGTTTGTTGCTCCTTCTTCTCTGTAGGTCCACTCATATCTTTACCTCGTCTCTTAGGGTTTTCGGTTGGGTAGTTCGATCAAATCCGCCGCAATTGAACATCCTGAAACGGATGAGGGTGTTGTGTCCGTAAACCGTGCCTTACTATCAATAGATTATGCCAGTCAGTTGCCTCGTGTTTTTCACAATCGTCGTCTTGTTGATACACGTGTTGCAGAAAATTTCGATGCCCATGACTATCTTCGCGAGGGCGATGTAGGTTTCAAGAAGCCAAAAGTACGTATCACGTACACACTCCCATTTTGTGGTCCTACTGTCATTATTCACAGACGAAGAAGAAGCGCCCATCTCGTCATGCTCCTATCGATAATCAGCTTCTCGGTGGCGAGGACATGGATCAAATGGAGGTGGACGAGAAACCCGTCATTCCTAGGACACGTGAGTTAGACGCCAATTTTGTGGATGACGACGAGCTACAAGCTGCTCTCGCACGACAAAGAAGAGCCAAGATCAACAAGCCCAAAAAACTCTCCCCCGAAGAAATTGCGCGTAAAAGTAAGTCACATTTATTCTTGCACGTGACGCCTATTCATGTTGCTATATTTGCAGTCGCTGCAGACCGCGCTCAGGAACAGTCCACCCTCCCTGATGACATGATCCAGGTCGAGGAGGCTCGGGACGATGCCGGCGAATCGGGTCTTACGTTCGACGACACGTCCGAGTTTGTTCGCGCCATTTCGTATAACCCTACTGCCGTCAAGGCGGAGCCATCCGCGCCGCCGGCTCCGCCTAAAATGAGATCACCGTCCCAGGACGTGTCCATGCATGGCGATGAGGTCGTAGATGAAATCGAGGCTGGCGAAGTGGTAGTCAAAGAGGATGATGATGAAGAGATGCTTCAGGCAATCGAACAGGCTATCCAGGACACCGAGGCACAGGAACGCGTCGCTGCAGAGAACGGCGATAACGAAGCTGTCCTTGGAACGTCCGGTGAGCCTACCTTTGGCTCAGGTATGGCGGGCACTATGGCTCTGCTTCGTCAGCAAGGGCTTCTCGCGCAACTAAATGCAGACCAGGACGAGCGCGAGAAAGTTCAACGGCAACGCGATGTCTGGCTCGCGGATTACCGACGGATGCTAGCCCAGCGAGAGCTTGACAGACTGCAAGCTCGTGGCGCCAACAAGGATCAAGCGACGCGAGAGTACGAGAACCGCGTTCGAGAGCAGCAAGAAGCTCGTTCAAATCTTGACTTGTTCAAGAACTATAAACCGGATGTCAATATCGTTTATTACGACGAGTTCGGTCGCTCCCTCACGCCGAAGGAGGCTTGGAAGGCTCTCTCTCACAAGTTCCATGGTAAAGGTTCTGGCAAGATGAAGACGGAGAAGCGCTTGAAGAAGATTGCAGACGAAAAGAAGAAGGAGGCTATGGCTAGTGGTGATACCCCTCTGAGCATGAACAAAGCGTTCCAGATCCGACAAGAGAAGACTGGGCAAGCTCACTTTGTGTTGTCGGTTGGTAGTAGAGGGTAGGCCATTTCCTCTTCTGCGGTCTGCAAGAATCTCACGCAACCTCTGCGCTAGGGCTGTACCTCAAGCATCGGAATTCCTTGATCCACAACCGTTGTCGAAAGGAAAGACAGAAAAGACGAAGAGTAAAAAGAAGGAGGCTGCTAAGGCTGCTGCTCCTCAAGCCGTCGATCCCACAGGGTTTATCACTCTGCCTGCACCTCAAGTGAATGGCTCGGTCAACGCGAGTCCCGTTCCTTCCGGCTTTTCATCCGTCGTTCAGACGAATGGAACTGGGACTCCAATCAAGCCTGGCTTCTCACGTATATCATCCGCCGTAGATACTCCTCAGAGCAGCACCCCCGTCTCGGGAGAGAGAACAAAGGTTGCGTTCGGGTTTGGGGCGAAGAGAAAGGTAGCGGAAGATTTTCTCGACGAACCAGCACCCAAGAGGCGATAATCCGGATAAACGTGTGTGTGTGTTCGCCATCATATTCCCCAGCCCCCGCCACTCGGAGATCGTTTCGTTTTTCCTCCATTTCACATTTAGTGCGTCGTGATGCAGCGTGTCACGCCAACTTCTTGCATGGGGTTTAGCCTCAGGCTAGCGGTGATTAAACTATGATATGATACATACTGGCGACGTTGCGGCGCTGAGACACATGCACATGATGTGTTAATATAAACTTTTAGCATTCGCAATGGAAGGGGTGAAGTTACCAAACGAGTATACTGTCACGATGTCGGACGCGTTGGTGCTTCTCCACCTAAGAGCCATCTTTTTCGGATCCTGCTTTACTCTAATCATGCCGGATCTGACTTTGGTTCCGAAGTTCGTGTTCTTTTACCTCTTCGGCGGAAATGTTCGACACGCCATTAGAGCCTATTTATCCCCAGCTCATGCTTCCTAGAATCCTAGGTTTGCGGAGTGGCGACGGATCGGTCATAGTTAGTCGCCTTCCATATAAGCGAGCGTGGTAAGAAAAAATCACTGGCAGTTCAACGAAGGACGGCTCATTGGGTAGCCGATCATTAGCTTCCGACTCACACTACTGGCCAAGTCGATTCACTAGTTTTAAATCAAGGCATATTGCTATGTGGTGTGGATGTTGAACTTTAATATATGCATCAAGCTGCTTGATGGTCCAGTAGGTCCCATGCTTGTCTCACCTGCCGAAACCTTGTTGTTAGCTTGCGATTGTGGCCCCGGCGCAAGATTGTTTGGTGTGGTACGTCACTATACCGCCATAAGGCTAGCAGGGAACGGGCATAGGTTACCTCCGAGGCGACCTATTTGTCTCCGAACCACTGGTTTGATCATCGCTTGACCACGGACGTCGGGCGCTACTATGTGGTGTAATCAATCATCCTCGCGAACGCCGCATCGCCGCCAACATTACCAGATCAGTACGTGTTTCACATACTGTACTTGGGTCCACATGGATGATTCCTATATGTATAATGTAGGCGCACGACTGGCACCTGCCAACGGCTGCGAACAGGTATACGATCATCGGTTTGTCAGGTTTGTACGTACAGTCGACACCCTCCTAACACATACCAGGTATAACCCATACTCCCTCAAAGGCCATACATTTTTCAATTTCCCAAGTTGGTTTGCGGGGATTTTGTGACCATAACCCATAGGCCATAACCCATAGTATTTTTTGATGGCCATAACCCATACTTAGGGTCGGGTAACATACAATATTACCAAATTAGGATATTTTATTATGCAATCAAAATTTTGCAACATTTGAGAAGTTAATCATTGTTGCCATCCTCAGACTTCTTTATTATGAAACTTCTTGAGACTCTAAAAAAAGGTCTGGTGCGGCTTCAACACCAGATACATGACCGGAAAACAGGGCTCGAGACCAAGCTGAAGGCTAGGCAATCAATATCAGACACTGACCAAGAATGGTTGGACAATGCAGGAAATCTGGTGGATGAAGAACGAGTAATTGATCTATTGGGCCATGCACCAGACTACGAGCAAGCACTTGAAGGGCTGAATCCACATGACAAATCTGTTGTGGAGAAGCTTGACAATGTTGCTAGGGGTGTCAATGCTCCATCGAAGAAGCGCAAACATATGGTGTTACTAAATTTAATAATTTTTGTTAAGTGTGTTTTTAGGTTCCAACCTTTCTATTGTGACATCTGTGCAAAAGGTCTTGCCAAAACCAGTTTTTACAAGAAAGAAAAATGCAACACTAGATCAACAAATCGAGATTCTTGACTGGCATCACACCAATGGGGAAAACCAGATGAAAACGGCAAAGCATTTCAATGCAATTTATCCAAATCTTCAGCTTAAACAACCAAGGATATCTGCTTGGTGCAAGCATGAAAGCAAGTGGTGAGAGGAGCATGAGCATAGTAGAAGCTCTACATGTTCTGCAAAACGGATTTGCCAGACTCAGTATCCTGAAGTCACAGAGATGTTGGATTTGTGGGTTTCGAAGGCGATGACCCATGGAATTCTTCTCACAGGAGAGGTCCTTCGACAACAATGGCAGAAGTTTGCAGATTTGGTTGGAGTTCCGAAGGATGAACGACTTAGCCTCAGTGAGGGGTGGTTGTGCCAGTTCAAGACTAGGGCTGGATTGAAGCAATTCAAGCATCACGGTGAGGCAGCTTCAGCAGCTCCTGAAATCGTTGAAAAAGAGTGACTCCGTGTGCAAGAATTGATCAAAATGTATGGGTATAAATGGCGCGACATCTTCAATATGGATGAATCAGGACTATTTTATGCGTACGTTTACTCTCATGCTCAGGCTAAACAAGGCTGGTAACAAATTATATTTGCTAGCATGCCTCCCGACTGTGGACTTGCCGACAAGCAGCATGCAGATGTCAAAGGGAAAAAGAACCGGCTAACCTGTTGTTCATGGCGAATGCAGATGGATCAACAAAATTACCACTGCTAATCATTGGAAAAGCCTAATGAGAGTCAGAGCTAGGTACAGTGTGAGTAACTGATAAGTAATGAGTGTGCAGTAACATACCTCAGTCGAGTGAATGAACGACTGAGGAAACAGACAGAACGGTACGGAAATGTAGGTAACGAGCGAGTGTGTGAAGGAGTTACTAAAGTAGGAAAGCTAGTTGTATATGTATGAAATGTAGCGTATGTTAACACTCCCCCTCAACTGGCATCAGTCCGTAGCTGTAGTCCAAGTAGCTGTGTAAAGTATCTATGTGTCACAGTGGGTAGTCCTTTGGTAAATATATCAGCGATGTTTTCGGCCGAAGCGACATGCAGCGGAGCGATTTGCTTGCGTTCGACCTCGTCTTTCATCCAGAAGTAGGATAGACAGATGTGGCGCATTCTTGTGGACATCTTGTCCGGTGTGGTGAGAATCCGGATCGCGGCTGTGTTGTCGACATGGAGTATGGTTGGACGGGCTTGTCTGAGTCCGATTTCGCCGAGCAGGTTGCGAAGCCAAAGGATTTCATGTCCGGCATGTGTGGCTGCGTAGTATTCGGCTTCTCCGGTCGATAGAGCCGTTGTGGTTTGTTTCTTGGCTGACCATGAGAACACGCCAGCGCCGAGCATGACTGTGTATCCCGATACTGACCGAGCGTTGTCAGGTGAGTTGGCGAAGTCCGCGTCGCTGAACGCATGTGGTGTGACCGTGGTATTGGCGAGCTTGCCTCCCAAAGTGAGAACGAGGTCCCGGGTCCCTTTGAGATACTGCAGAATGCATTTGACGGCGGTCCAATGCGTGCATCCAGGGTCGGCAGAGAATTGTGCGACTTGCTGTACTGCGTGTGTGATGTCTGGTCATGTCATAATGGCACAGTGGTTGAGGGCACCGACGGCATTCTGGTAGGGTACGTTGTGGATTTCGCGCGCTTCGTCATCTGTGGATGGGCTGTGTTGACGTGACAAACGGAGACCGGGTTGCTCTGGTGTGGTGACTGGATTTGCTGAGTCTAGTCCATACGTTTTGAGCATAGAGTTGATGTAGTGCCAGTGTGAGAGCGAAATGGTGCAGGTGACGCGGTCTCGAGTGACTTCGATACCGAGAATATGGCGAATTGCACCTTGATCTTTGTATGAGACGTGTGCGCCAAATTCCAACTTGAGTCGTTTGAGTTCCTCCAGCGATGAGACGTAGAGTCTGAGGTCGTCCACATGAGATGCGATGATGCATGTACCGGTTTCGTGGCAGTGAATAAAGACGCAGCGATCAGCGAGGCATACAGTGAATCTGATACGAGTGAGGATGGACTTAAGCTTTTTGTACCAGAGGTGGCCAGATTGTTGTAGTCCATATAGCACCTTGAGTAGGAGCCATACCAAGTGCTCTTTGCCTTTTGCTTCGAATCCAGTCAGCTGCCTGACATATGCTGGCTGGTCGTCGGGCATCTTGCTGTTAAGGAAAGCTGAGTTTACGTCGATGACGTGGATTTCCCAATCAAGGGTGGCCGCGATCGCACAAAGCAGTCGGATAGATTCGATTCTTGCGACAGGTGCAAAGGTCTCATCGAAGTCGATGCCGGGTTTTTGAGTGAAACCGCATGTGACTAGCCTGGCTTTGTAGCGGGTGATGTTGCCGACTTCATCGCGTTTGATACGGTAGACCCATTTTGTATCAATGGCGTTGCGACCTGGTGGGAGTTCTACCAAGCGGTAGGTGTTGAGTTGCATGATTGAGTCGAGTTCTTTGCGCATGGCTTGTTCCCATTCTGTTTGGTCTGGGGAGTTGATGGCCTGACGGTAGGTGCTGGGGTCTTCGCCAGAAGTGATGTTGACTTCCTCATCATCGGGCCAGTGGTCTTGTGTGAGCACCTCATTTACCTCGGCTTCTGAGTCGTCGTTTGGCAGTTGTTCCTCCGGTGGCTCTGGTGTGCGTCCATATATAGATGCAATTGCGGTGCGTGCTTTCGCGGCAGCTGCGCGGGTCGATGGAGCACGTGGAGGTGGTGGTGCAGGGCGAGTATGAGGTTGAGGTTGAGCGTGTGGCAGAGGTTGCTCATGCTGATTAGGCTGAGTGGGTTGTGGCGGAGTGGGTTGTGGCAGAGGTGGATCAAGCTGGATAGTGGGTTTTAGGCTGGTATCGTCGTCGTATTCATCCAGTGTTGACGACTTGAGTGATCTGTAAGAGAACTGATTCTCCCCCTCAGCCAAAAAACTGCTGCACGAGTCATTAGCATCATCGAATGTGACGTGTGCAGATACCTGGATGTGATGCTCATCTGCATGATAGACCCTCCAGCCCTTCTGAGTGTCTGAATACCCCACGAAGACGGTCTGTTTTCCTTTCGGATCAAGTTTGCGGTGTGCTGGGGAGTCGTTTAGCACATATGCGGTGCAGCCGAAACGATGGAAGTGGGAGATGTCGGGTTTTCGCCCATAGCGCTTTTCGTAGGGAGTGGTGTCCTTGAGCGAGCGAGTGGAGTGGCGGTTCTTGGTATAGGCGATGTAATTTGCAGCTTCCGCCCATAGGAAGAGAGGTAGACCAGAATCGATTAGGATGGTACGAACTCGGTCTATGATTGACCGGTTTTGGCGTTCAGCGGTACCATTTTGCTCAGGAGTTCAAGGCGTGGTCGACTCCCAGCAGATCCCGCATTGTTTCATGTAGGTGATCCATGGTGTGTTGAAGTATTCGCCGCCATTGTCTGTTCGGAATCGCTGGATGGTGGTGCTGCTGGTGTTCTCAATCTCGGTCTTCTACTCCTTGAATGTGTCAAATGCATCACTCTTTTTGCGTAGGAATAGAACCCAGACCCATTGGGTGTAGTCGTCTGTTAGCGTCATCATGTAGTGCGAACCTGAATTAGTTTGAATAGGAGCGGGACCCCATAGATCTGAGTGGATGAGGGCGAGAAAACGGCTTGCTCTGCCGCTCTTCGACACTGGGAATGAGGATCAGGTGGTCTTGCCCATTGTGCATGACGGACAGACAGGCGGCTCAAGGTTGAGTTCATCCTTTGATAGTTTGATGCCGGTTGCTAGCCCTTTCTTTACAAGCGCTCGGATGGATTGGTAATTTAGGTGACCAAGTTGGCGGTGTAGCTGCTCGAGTTTAGAGACGGGGGCAGTGGCAGTGTAGGTGTTCTCGTCCAGTTGGCGTCGTGGTGCGTCCAAGTAGTAGAGGCGGTCTGGTTTCCTGGTTGCTGTGAGTACTATGCGTCGCGACTTGTGTAGTATGTCGTGCATCATTTGTCCATTGTCCTTTAATTCAAAAGTGACGCAACGACCGGAGCCGAAGAGCGTGTAGCAATCAGCTTCGTCGAGTCGTGAGACAGAAACGATGGGTAGCAGCGAGGTCGGGACATGGCAGGTATCTTGTAGTTTGAGGTTCACAGTTCCACCAGATGGTCTGCTGGTGAGCAAATGAGCTTCGCCGCGACCAGCGATCGCCGTTTGGCTGTTTCCGAATCTATTGACGCTGCCTGAAGATGGCGAGTATGATTTGAATGGTACACAGCTGGCGAGTATGTGAGTCGAGGCACTGGAGTCGATGATGGGGGTGAGGCTTGGTGTTGTGCGTGCGCTAAATGCCGAGTCTGCACTTATGGAGAGGTCTGGGGATGGATACTCTTGGGTTTCCATGATGGCGAAGCACTTTTCGACTATAAAGTTCGATGTTTTGTCCGAGTCCTCGGTCTCTTTCTCCGTGGCGACTTTAGCCTTTTCATTCCCTTTCTTTTTCATTTTAGCCTTATGCTTGGGCCCCTTCCCTTCCTTTCCGCCCCCTTTACCCCAGCATTCGTCTTGCGTGTGGCCTTCTGTTGGCAACGACCAAACCTATTCAGGAATGGCACACTAGGTCACCTCAAAGACTAATAACTCAAGAGAAGGGGGGGGACTATTGATGGTCGGATATCAACCAGAACAGACTAAGGAGTCTGGCTGG
>JBBPME010000622.1:0-11995 GCA_038090155.1 Rossbeevera pachydermis
AGGGAACTTTCGTCAATATCTCTGGTACCTTCACCAGCCCCACCCCCACTGGCCAAGATGGTTCCGCATCCGCGTGGGTTGGCATCGACGGTGACACCTGCGGAAATGCCATCCTCCAGACTGGCATTGATTTCACTATCAGCGGCGGTAAGGTCTCGTACAATGGTGAGTCAAATTGATCCTTTACTACTCTATTCCACCATTTATCATACGTTCGTCGTACAGCTTGGTTCGAGTGGTTCCCCGATTATGCCTACGATTTCCAAAAATTTGCCGTCGCCGCTGGTGACGAAATTAGACTTATCGTTATCGCTTCCTCCACGACTTCTGGCATGGCGGTCATCGAGAACCTGTCAACCGGCCTGGTAGTCATTGAAAAAATCTCATCCTCTCATCCATTGTGTCAGCAAGACGCAGAGTGGATTGTCGAAGACTATACACAAAATAACAACTTTGTTCCTTTCGCGAACTTTGGCACAGTTACGTTCAGCAGCGCAGCTGCCTTTGGTCCCGGCGGCACCAACTACACCCCAAATGCTGGTGGCACTATCGTTAATATCCAGCAGAATGGCAAGGTTCTCACATCCGTCTCCGGCAGTGGTGATGCCCTCACGGTCAACTACGTGTAAAAGGTTTGACATATCAGTAGCCTTATTATAGAGAAACCAAGCGAGGCGTGTAACCCGTGTTATCGAGGTAAATAATGTCTGCTTTATAATAGTTACTGGAGCGTACATATCTGGGAACCAGATGGAATGACTATCAGTCATGCCTTTTCTCCGCAATCCCGTTCGACGAAACAAGGTAGTAGGTTACGGTCGTCTCCCGTCATACCCAAGCCCTTTGCCTGCTTTCACAAATCTGCCTCTCCTTCGACCAAGGTCACTTCCCATGTGGTGGACGGCGTAGCACAGATATCCATGTTCATTATTAGCCAGTATTTCTACTCCTGAGAGGGGGGTAATGTCCGATAGGAATACGAAATGATATATGTTGAAGTGTGTGGCAAGAACGGGGCCCGCGAGGGCCAAAAAATGCAAGAGATTGACAAGAATGCCCCAAAGGATGATTTTTCAGGGATGATGCCCTACTCTCAACCCTTCATCACACGGGATGAAACCACCTATCTGATTCGTTCCAAGACATAGCAATAGGGGACGGCCACGGCGGAATGAAAGAGAAAGACCATAATACGTGATTTCAACATTACCCGCCATGTTATGGACTTTGATATTTGACATTTTACAATTGATGGCTCGGCATCATGAAAAAGGCCCAGGTAAAAATACCATATCATAATGATTCTGTGTTTACCAAAAGTACAAGCTGTTCGAGGCAGTGTTACTACTAGACGAAGCAGTGAGGAGATGCTTACTTGATGCTCTTTCAACATGGATCCAAGAGAGATTCCTAAAAGCCATATTGCATCAAGTCAGAAAAAAACAACAGCTCTGGAAACCAATGATCTGAATGAGAATATTAATGTTAAAATGTGTTAGGGTGGACAGGACTGAAATAAAAATATATGTGCACAGAAGGACAGAAACATAAAGGCTTTAGCATCAGTACATTCAGAAACCGATTTTTCCAGATGAAGGAATTAATAGCTGGCTCGAATGGTTGTTTTCGTCAGAATATGATCGATTGGGTAACTTGGTGCCTGCGCCGGAGCAGTCCTGGAAGAGGCAGATAACAACTATAGCAGTTCGTATCGTTTCTAGAGTGGCAGAGAAGGCGAAATTCACTTAGTCTCGGGCCAGAATACAACACGTTCGGAGGGAAATACTCGAAGGTGTTGAATCTGGCGGATTTGGCGGATTCAGTTTCAAGTGCTATGTGCGCTACGAAAACAAGGTAAACTTACGCTTAGTAAAGGTCATCGGCACATGGACTGTCCTTGAGCGCAAGAAGGGGTCAAAGTCAGGCATAAACTGTATGATTCTCAACACACTCTGAATCTCAAATGTTAGCTGCGTGCTCACATGGGAGAACGTGCTTAGTAACTAGTATGCCACGGCTGCTCCAGAATCTGAGGTATGAGCAATTCTTTGCGTGTTACCAATTGAATCAAACACCATCCAAAACAGCGAATTCGGGACTTGATCGGTTACCTATGCAGGTGACACCGTGACACTGTGACCGGCAAACTTGAAAGTGGCATCTATAATTATTATGTGATAATCGTTTTGCTGAATAGCCTGCGTCATAGAATAATGTCCTTTCGCTCCAATTGACGCAATAGCACCTCAACCTCTTTCTTGATCGCTTTTGGCATGAAGGCCTGAAAATCAATCAATAAAACAGTGAAGTAGTATGCGCGCTGTCACGGTGATGCATGATGTTGCATCAATCATGACTGGGCTCGGTGACCATTGAAAACACGTCTGGTGACCAACCCTTCCGTGAACTTGTATGCGTTTGAATGCATAAAAAGCTACAAGTATGCATTTTTTCATCCTCGGGCCCCAGTCGCATCGCCAATCTGAAGTTCCCTATCAGAGCCCCCTCAGTAACAATGGTCTCTAAGTCTGTTATTCTAAACATTTTTCTTGCCTCTGGAGTCCTGGCTGTTCCTTCTTCTTCCGCTCGGTTGGCAGCTCGCCTTGCTCGTCGTCGTGAGAATGGCCAGTCTAAGCCAACCAACCGCCTGGCACACCAGATGTTGTTGCTTTGAACGAAGACACTACTAGTGAAAATTGGGCTGGTGCTTTCTGGAATGAGCCAGAGGTTAGCATAATCACTGTCTTCTGTGATCGTGCGTGACCTTGTTGAATAGGGAACTTTCAACACCTTCAGTGGTGTCGTGACCGTCCCCCACCTCACCGGCCCTGATGGTTCCGCATTTGCCTGGGTTGGTATTGACGGAAGCAGCTGTGAACAAGTCTTACTCCAGATTGGCATTGATTTTACCTTGGACGGTGGCAAGGGCTTCTACGGCGGTAAGCCGGATTGATCCTTTACGTCTCCGAGTCCGATGCGAGCTCTGGCGCAGCAGTCATCGAGAATCTCTCGACCGGCCAGCTAGTCATACAAGAACTCGCGTCTTCCAATCAACTGTGTCGGAAGGATGTCGAGTGGATCACCGAGGACTATCAGATAAATGGCAACTTGGTTCCTTTCGTGAACTTTGGCCAGGTCACATTTACCAGCGCCACTGCCACTGACTCCGGCGGCAGCAGCTATACCCCAGATGGTGCTACAATAACTAACATCCAACAGAACGGCAATATTCTTACGTCCGTCTCCACCAGCGGGGATACCGTCACTATCACGTATGTCTAGACAGGCCAGGAGATACCTTGTGAACTTAGCGATCTGTGTTATTGAGGCAAATAGTGATTAAAATTACAAGCTCTAATATAGTAAATGTAAACATACTTCATGTTTCCGCTGTTTAACGGCCACGACCGGCTTCTCTATGGTCATATGAATTATGTTTTGTTAGGTAGCTCGAAATTCATGTCGATACATTGGAATGACGGACCCCGTGTATGTATATTGCCCGCTGTCTAAGTCAGGTTCCGTCTTGAACATCCCAGGGATCAGGGAAACCGCAGTCTACCATGCCACTACACGAGAAAGGTGTAAAACTACTTCTTGGTGTTCATTTTTGCAACAAATTTCTCGCTCCTTACTCTACCCTTGCTCGTATTCTTCGCAGGCATGCCACCGTGCTTCTTGGCAGCACTGGTCTTACGCGTTCTCTCTCTCTGTTTATTCTGCACTGGCACGCCTTGCTTGGCTAGCACCATCCTGGCCTTTTTCTTAGCCAGCCGTCGAGCGACACGGTCGCCATCTGCTCCCTTGATACGTTTTCTCTCATCCTTGTTAAGTTTGGCCAGTTTCTCCCCAAGAGACGGGTCTCCTTTCGGAATAGGCGGGACTGGGGTGTGATCGGGTTTCGTTGCAGGTTTGGGAGGGGTATTCTTGACAGAGGAGGTACTCGGTATCGTTTTACACCGTTGAACGCGGAGTGTCCGCTTTGCGAACTTGAGCTTTCCATGCTCGAATGCGAGAATTTCGTCGATACATGTCCGGTCCTATAAGGCATTGCTTTTTCAACGAGGTATTATTCTGATACAACAAAAGTATACGAACAGCGAACTGCACGTATGCGAAGCCTTTACCGAGTTGTGTGTCCTTGTCGCGAATTATGCGTACGCGAGTAACCCAACTCTTTTGCTTGTCTCCACTTTCGGAGGCAGGAGGTCCTCGCTCCGCGCTTACGACGCCCTCGAAGAAGGCCCGCAAATCCTCCTCTTTACTTGCAAAATCGAGATTACCAACGAAGACAGTGAGCTTAGGGTCTCCAACAATTGAGTTTGGCAGTGGACTCTCCGGTGAACTTTCAGTTGTCGATTTCTTTACGACCGCGTCGACTCGAAGTATGCGATCCAGAAACATCGTGCCGCTACACTTTTCGATGGCCAGGCGTGTGGCCTCGAAGGGGTCCATGACGGGGGTTGGAGGAGGCAAGTTCGCTGGTCTCGAGTGAGCAGGTGGGGGATGATCGAAGACAATGTAGGCGTGCACAGAATCCGCATCTGGGTGAATATCCTTGTTAATAAACGCGATCTTCTTTTTTTGACTGGGTGTAAGGAATTTCTTTTCGTCTGTCTTCGATGCGTCTGTAGTGTGAATGTCGCGCCACGAGGAGGCTCGGTCTCGTTCGTGCTGCCGGGGCTGCTTGTTCTTCTTCACTTCATCATTGGTGTCCGGGAGTTTCGAAGTGGGCGTCTGGAATGCAACAGAACGGAAGCGAGTGGACTCAATCTTGGCAGTTGGGACGAAAAAGAGGATATGTCGATGCAGTTGCTTTTGCAGGGGCTAAACGGAGGTGATGTCAACAAACTCGTTAGTAAAGCTTCCTATCCACTTACACGCTTCACTACAACATCGGGTGCGAGGTTTCCGATGAATATCGTGCGCGCATCACGTCGTTCTTTCGTTTCATCCGACGGCCCATACTTTCCTTTTCTCGCTGCTGGCTTGCTCGGTTTCTCCTTTTGAATGGTTTCATGGACCAAGTCAGTTGAATCCTGGTTTTCATCCTCGCCCGAGCTTTCAGAACATGAGTCGTCTGAAGAAATACTCTTCAGGCTTTCTGGATGTTCTGAATCTGAGAATCCATGTTCTGATATAGGTTTCGAGGCAATCAGGACTCGTTTTTCTGAACTTTTCTTCTGTTTGCCAGGTGGAGAGGCGGATGTCGAGGGGACGCCGGGCAGGGAAGGTTTGGACCGTTTCTTATGCGGCTCGACAATACGCACGTCGGATCTTCGTTTCTTCGTTTTCTCTGCGGGACTGTCGTTGGAATCCTCTGTTGACTGTGATGGACATTTAGGAGAAGGAGCTCAGGGAAATGCCAAAGAGTGCTTACTTGGGACTGAAATAGTGCATCGAGCTCAGCGTCTATGACCTTTTTCTTTTCAGATAACTTGGCACCCAGCAGAAAGGTAGCGAGGCTCATCGTACTCAAAGAACCGCATGCGTGGATTACTAAGCAAAGTCACTATGTATCACACCTGCAATCCACACAATCGAGCTTTTCAAAAGTGACAGCAATACGCTATATCATGGGCCATTCCTCAAATGCACCCTGTCCAAACCGGAAAAAGCTAATATTACCAGCATCCACGGCGGCTATCACGATGGTCTTTTTTCCCGTTTTTAAAGCAAGAAACGGATTTGGTTTCGGTTGGATGAACGTAGATCTAGTCTGGGGTGAGGGCGCTGAGTGGGAGGGGAGGAAAGAGAACAGGCGTCGGAAAATCATCCACCGTGTAGGAGACCGCGGTGTTAACTGGGACAGGGCCACCTCGCTCCGTGTCCCTTCCTGAGATACCGCAATCGAAATTGGTTGGCGATTCTCTGTCGGTCGAGAATCAACTGGTTGTTTTGGGGGTGCTGGACCTCTACGTTTGCGAGGCGGTGGAAGCGGCATTTCAGGCAGTAAGTCGAAGAGCGCGGTCAATTCCTGCAAAGATGGAATGGTCGTTGTTCGTGCGCTAGATGTTTACAGTTTATAATAAAACATGGATAACTGACAGAGTATGAACTCACTCAACGATTACGATATAGAAATCTGGGGCAGGTGGGGCTGTCTTGCGGAATGGTGTGGATGGCTTATATGCATGAAAAAAGACCTTATACGGGGATGTCGCAGATGATTTATCAGAGAGCTCGGGTTTCACTGCCGGTGAGTGCAGCGGTATGGTGTGACCACAAGGTATGAATCGCAGCGCCTTGAAGATATGGTCTGAGCCAAGAATACAGGTTTAGATGAATAAATGGATACAGGCAAAGCGCTCACGAGCTGTTTCATGCCGGTGGAGTCGAAGCGGCCTCCACCACTCGATCTCGTGAAAGATTCGAACGACATTGATAACCTTCGATATAATATGGAAGAAGAGTTCCGAGAGCCGTCGTGCTATAGTTTTCGGTTCGGTAGTTGCAAGTGGAACCGGTAGTGCAGTCGGGTACTCGAGTGTTGGAGGTTCGGCTCTCATCAAGATGAAACCAAGACGCTTCAAATATGCGTATACCTTTAAGCAGGCGATTAGCAAGTGCTACCTCAGATGTCTCTGAAATGACTTGCCTGATAACGCTCCAATGTCATTCCCTCACGACCGATCATTTCGGCAAATGCTTGCTGGACGGACATCGGCTCGCCAGGACTCTTTGTTTCAAAAGTCGAGGGATTCAGGATAGGTGTCCCATCAGAAATAGACTTATAGCAAAA
Source organism: Rossbeevera pachydermis (assembly GCA_038090155.1). Lineage (NCBI taxonomy): Eukaryota > Fungi > Basidiomycota > Agaricomycetes > Boletales > Boletaceae > Leccinum > Leccinum pachyderme. Next base: position 6,743 of record JBBPME010000622.1, read on the forward strand.
CAGAGTACCGCGTTCGATAAGGTACAAAGCTTCTTCTGGGAGTAGCTCGAGTCTCTTTGGAGTTTTAGAGGGCAGTACATTTGAATTTTTATCTATGTCGTTATATTGCACGATCCGAGATACGGAGTGGCCCATTGTCGAGAAGTGGATTCCACGAGCAGTTGTCACATGCACGCGATCAATCGAAGGGGACCAAATACCATAGCTTATGGTTTTACTGCGATGGTATTTCAATAGCAAATGCTCGTAGCCGGCAACCCGACAGCGAAACTAACCTAGAAATGGTCCTGCTAGTGCGAAGAGCCTCGAACATCGCACCCCGCGAGCGGTCAAGTACATGAAGCTGCAAACCAGAACCCCCACCGCGAGCAGGCTCAAAGTCTTTTTCACCACGTTTTGGAATAATGGGCCGTGCAGCGGCGCCAGGTTTGCTGTTGAACGTCCAGCATCCAAGGATGACTCACGAATCAGAAGGTACCCACGGAAGTTTCGTCCAGTCAAGTCCGCCATCTTCGTCGCCAGAAGAGTGATCGTCTCCATCTTGTACTTTTTCTGCTCGTAGGTGTGGAATTTCGAGTGTATCATCCATACTGTTTCTTGACAAGCATTGCAGAAAATCCTGGGTTCCATAAATGGTTACTACATATGTTTTCTCCCACAGAGTTCCTTTCCGGACGAAATGGAGTCCGCACGCAAGCCCTCATTCATCCAATCCCTCATCGTGCGCTGCCAATTTCCATCTTTCTTTTGAACAATCCGCATGATCATTCCCGATTCTCCTCATTTTCCTTAGGCAGGAGGTGCGGCAGGTATAGCCGTAGACTTGCTTTTCTTCCCAATTGACACCGTCAAAACGCGGTTGCAGTCTGCTCAAGGTTTCATCAAGGCTGGTGGCTTCAAGGGAATTTACAAAGGCATCGGAAGTGTTGTCGTGGGTAGCGCGCCAGGAGGTGAGTCTTCCCATACGCGTCGATAAATTGTTTACGACTGGAACAGCGGCAATATTCTTTTCAACCTACGAAATGCTCAAGCAGACTCTGCCCTTACACGGACAGCTATCTCCACTCAACCACATGGTTTCTGCGTCCTTGGGCGAAATTGTACTCGTCCTTTTTGATTGCCTTGTCCTGTGACTCTGAGTCACGCGTCTAGGCAGCCTGTTTGGTCCGCGTTCCGACTGAAGTGATAAAAACACGTACACAAACATCGTCTTATGCATCTGCAACCACATCGTTTGCTGCCGCAAAGATGATTCTAAAGCATGACGGTTTAAACGGATTTTACCGTGGGTTTGGAATAACAGTGATGCGTGAAGTGTGTTGTGCTGGTCACAGATCTCCCGAATGAATTCTTATAAGCCTTTTCAACAGATCCCATTCACTTCGCTTCAATTTCCCTTGTATGAGTATTTGAAGTATCAATTCTCCCTAGCTTTGGACGGCCGCCCACTCCACGCTTCAGAGGCTGCAGTATGCGGTAGTATTGCGGGTGGAATCGCAGCAGCTCTAACGACACCTCTTGATGTTCTCAAGACTAGAGTGATGTTGGACATGCGGGTACGTACATCATTCATAAATTATCTTCTCTGGCAGGTTGATGACAGATGGGAAGAGCCACACTTCAAATATGCCCTCGTTGCTAAACCGTTTCAGCCAAATTTATATCACTGAGGGACCGAGGGCATTGTTTGCAGGTGCTGTACCACGGACACTTTGGATATCGGCTGGCGGTGCTGTATTCCTGGGTGCTTACGAGTGGGTTATTGGAAGTCTAGTTGATAGATGAGTGGCTGGCGCATTCCCGTTGTCGGCGACAATATCAGGAATAATGAGCTCTATCTGAGCATCGCCCGCCGATCGTTCTAACGTTTTCCAAGCTACGATGTTACTTAGACTAACAAGGCTAGGTGCTACTTTCGATAGTACATACAGGATATCATAGATCTACACATTGGCGTCGTAAACACGATGAATCATCAACATGATATGGCAGGTATCAACATATCGAATCAATCGTGCGCATGGTTTCCCTGGTGTTAGTTCGCACTTTTGAGAGAAGGAAACCAAAAATTGAATCAAAAGATTAAACCTACACTTCAGGATCAACAGCTGTCTGATCAATATCTGTAATGAACTCGGCATATTATATTATAGAACTCGGCAATATTTGTAGTACTTCAAAATGAAGAAGGAAACAATATAGATAAGGATCCAATGGTAATTAATCGATCGTACCAGCACTATACTCGCCATTCCAATAGTACCTACAGGTGTCTAGACTCTCTACAGGTCCAAGTCATCCATATGGTACCTGGGCATAGAGGTATGAAACTGAACGTATCCATCAGTGAACTGCCTGAATGCTTCACATGCTCCTGGAGATCCCTCCAATATGTTTATTATTCTTTTGTAGAGGCCGATCGTCGCCTCGGTTAGTTCACAGAATGCTTCCAATTTTGTTTTCTTGGTCCGAGCCGCCAGAGTGGAGATCTGATTCGTCGTCTCGCCCACTCGCTCCTCTTTGTAAAAGGACAATACGTCGCTTAAGGGGTGTCTTCAAAAAGGTTCTAGTGCGTGAGACAGGAGAGTACTCACTTGACGTTATGGATAAACAGTGTCATCTCGGGGATGGCCTGGATGTAGTCATTCAGAGGGACCTCCCGCGGGAACACCATGAACGCGTAAGTTTCGGCAACACCAGATAGCGTTCGCTGGTAAGTTGGATATTGTTGAGCAGCATCAGAGATCTATTTGTCCTGGTTAATCTCAGTAGTAGTGAACTCTACGGTTATACATACCTGCATGGATTCAGTTTCGCGCTCGAGCAAATTGGCAGCGACGAAGTTCAACGTAGACGTCGTGATCAAATGAGAGGCAACAGAGGGATAAAACTCGGAGGCCCGACGGATGACATCTGCAAACGCGTCCAGCACATCGCTTCCTTGTGGTTCCATTCGAATGAACCGATCGTTGAAACGATAGGTGTTCTGCACCTCCGACGGAAAATGATTTGATGTTTCGTCAACGAAGATAGCACACGACGTATAGAGTGCGATCCATATCTGAGTCTGGCGGTGGAGGATATGCATACCAGAAGTTGCCGCATAGGCGACCCCTTCACGCAAGAATGTTCGGACAGAGTGGGACCCGTCCACTGGGTAGCCCCGTCGCGTGGCATCTTCGACACAGTCCACGTAGAGAACCTCGTTGAATGGGGCAACTTGATATGCAACGTTACATTGCTCCAGGAGTGAACGAATGTTTTGGCGTGCAGCTTGAATCTAGTAGGGAGGTCAGTCGACGAACGTCTAATTAACGTATTCCTTACCAATTCCATATCGAGCATTGCAGTCTCAGTGGTTGTTTGGATTGACCAGGAAGCCACAATCAAGTACTTATATGCCTTGCATGGATCTCCTCGCGGTAATGTGAGCTCCCCGTCCAGGACCCCCTGGTTAGCATCTGATCCGGAGAACGTTCATGTCGCATTTTTATTGACGATGGCTTTGTGAGCAAAGAGAACCCGGTTAATCCAGGCAGAGGAACCGAAGGTACCAAGATCTCAGCTGAGATAAAAGAAATAAAGGCTGACTCACAGCCTGCGACTCGATGACAAAAACCTGGACTACCGGAAGGTCGCACCGATGATCCGATCCAGCCGGAAATAACTGAAACACTGAGTCGTTCCGACGTGCGGATCCGATCATATATCACCAATAATATCGTTTGCGGAGTGGCCACTGGGGAACAAAATATGATTAGCAGAAAGCCGCGATATATGGACGGCGGCGGGATGATTATTTGAGGCTGCGACGGGGTGAAGCGAGCTGGGGCGAAACATCTTTCTTGCAGCCTAAACGTGAGCGATACCTTGCAACTTTTGCAAGAATAAGGTGGAACGAAGTGAAGGAGGGGCATCCAATTCAGGAAGGGTGCCGAGTGGAGAACCAGGAGAAGTGCAGATCGGTCGATCGTACAAAATCAGAGCTGAGGCGAGACGATCTTGAAATTTGAGAGAAAGATGCTACTGTTGGCTCATACTGGGAAAATACATACTGTACATCCACTAAGTTGCACGACTGTCAATGGGTCTCAAACGTCGGTGTGAGTTGTGTGACCATTGCAAGAACAAATGGTCACATGTCACAGATGAGTTTCAGTACGAACTAGCATCACAGTCTACAGATATCACAAAGAAGGGGATCAAGGATAGCAGCGGATCAAGGATAGCATGTGATAAGATCATTAAGATGCATGAGAAAAGGTTTGGAACACTTCTGTGGGTCGAATGCAAATTCATTCGTAGAATATCAGATGGATACTATACTGAACTCAAGTTGTAGCTACTGGAGCTCAAGGAAATTGACAGCCTTATGAATCGTTGCAAAGCAAACACTACGGAAAAATCTGCATATATGTGCCAAGATGAGGTTTATGGTGCAATGGTTTCAGAAACAGTGATGGCAATCACAATACACGCCTTTATGCAATATCAAATCAAATGGATCCACCGTAGTATACTAAAGTGCGCACCACGCCAAATGTACATATTCCAATGAGGATCTTGTGGTTGCGCTTCCAGAAGGCATATGCTTGGACAAGAAGTATCACTCTCAAGTTTGATCGCACTTTCCAACATTCCGGAAGCTCTTCACCATCTGTTAGACCGATGCACACATCATACTATCACATCGCTGGAAAATAATTCCAGAAAAGTGCACCTAGAGGAACAGACGACAGACCGTTTGTGGCCATCCTACCATACTGAATCAAGTCAGTCTAACCGCCGAAGAAATACATGGTCTCACATAATCCTTGTCTGCCCCCCGCTAGATGATTTATCTTCTGATCTGTTAGCTGCTGAGCGAGATGCCGTCAACCTACTTGGAATTTCCATCGCAATGGCAATAAAAGGCAGATAACGTGAAATTGAAAAGTGGGTCCTTGCTGCCGTCCACCTTGTGACATGCAATCACCATTCAATCCAATGATTGAGTTTCGCCACGAAACCACCACCGACTAACCTCTTTCGCCAATGTACAAAAATAATCAAAAACCTCGAGTATGCATCCATGGTAGAGCGGATGATGTCTGCCTCTGATGTTGGCAGGTAATGGACATTTCATCTTGCATAGGCGGTAGTTGTTGTAGTTACAAACGGACACGCTTCGGTTAGATCCGTATTACATAATATTGTAGATAAGCTTCGTCTGGACGCGTCTCTACATCTCAGTCTCGACTACCACGTCGACTG
>JBBPME010000623.1:0-11992 GCA_038090155.1 Rossbeevera pachydermis
TGCAATCTAGCCCATTCCTTGTCAACCCTTCAGTGGGAAGTCTCCTTGAAAGTCCTCGTCCTACTTCAGAGTGGACGCTCTCGACTTGTAATCCTCCACTTGATTGGATTACCTTCGTCTCGACATTTGATCGAACGATACCTGCGGTCGTCACCCTCGACGACACCCTTGCCTCTCATTGCGACACTTGATCGTAACCTTATCTTCGTCCTTGTTACTGTCATTCTGACAGTACCCTTGTCCTCCCGTGTTTTCAGAGGCTACACTCGTTCCTACCCGGACCAAGCGTAACACTAGGAAGAGTAATCTTTTCTTTATTTTCTTTATCTGCTGGTAGGCTACCACATCGAGCAGATCTAATAACAATGCTATCACTACTAGGGTGATTCTCATGGAGAGACCAGCACAAAGTAGAATCAAGAATAATGTTACTAGGTAAGCTATCAAAGCTATTGACACAAGATAATGAAAAACTATTTTTTTGTTCTTTTCTATTTCTTTTTATATAACTATAGTCTATTCTAGAAACGGGAGGAGGCACCTTGCTCGATAAGGGCTCCTTTAGGCTTTTCCCGAACTAGATTGTTTTAAATAAGCCTATACTTCAGGCTCCAAGAATCTATGTATGTTTGCCCTGAATGTGGGCCAATCCATTGCCAATATTTCAGGCGCTAGTTGCACTTCTTTGGTGCCTAGGGTTTTGACTATTTTAGGAGGAGAGCTCCTAACAATGTTTACTCGTTTTTGTCCTTCCAAGGGACACCCATATTTGTGGTTGCCTCTTGACAAACCATATCCTTTGCACCAAGTAGATGCCATGCAACAATATTTGGCCAAGTGGCCCGATTTGCCACAGTTGTAGCAATCTATCGAGTTTTGGCCTTTAGAAGGTCCTGCGACTTGTTGTATCCTTTTAGGCACCAGAGTTACTATAGGTTGTGCTTTAGGAGGCGCCAATGAATGTTGCACTTTTGGTGCCAATGGTAAGTGCACCCTTGGTGGTGTCACTATTGCAGTTTTGGTCTGCGCAACTCCAATTACTGGTTCCTTTCTAGTGAATTCATTGAGGTGCTTAAGCACCTCGTTCGCGAACTCTTCGGCTTTCTCGGCCCTATCTAGCACTTCATCTGCTACCATTTCGGCATATTTTGCCTTCTCGGTAACCTCTTCTATTTGTACTTGTGCGACTGCAAGCATTTCGGCTAGTGTCTTTATTTGGGCAGCTAGCTCCAAGATAATGGTATCATTTTCAGCCATGGTGGTGACTGATCTAGCAAGAGGGGAGAGTGTTGTTGGTACTTTGTTAAGTACCTCTAGGATTGATGGCATCACTGAAAGACGCGGCTTGAAGACATCGATACTGCGTTTCAATTCGACCTGAAAGGAATATGTCAGGTGGTACTCACGAAGAGACCAACACTGACTCTATATCTATACTAGAAATAATACCAGAGAACATGAGCTCCAGACTATACCTCGTTATCGAGGGGGATCTCACGAAGAGTCCTTCTCAACTCAACCTTGATCTGTAAAATAAAATTGGGTCCATGAGTCCCAAAACGCGGTTGGCATGAGTCGGTAAGAACCAGGGTACTGCCTGGCTACGGCTGACAATTTAGCTTGCCGAAGCTGCGAGTCTTATTTATACTAGAAGAAACTCGTTATTCTAGTCTTTCATGCAATGCACATGGCGAGCTGCTCTCCCTCGAATGGGAACTAATGACTTGCGAAGTGAACATACAAGACACTACTATGAAACACAGTGGAGATTGGAGTTGTGGTCTCCACGAGTTAAGGTCCTCAGACCGCTATCCAAGCACGGTTGTTTAACACCCAAGCAGTGTGGGACAAGACCCGATTCACAGCAATAGAGGAGGGACAAGGCCCAAACAATCTAGACAATGGTGATGGCGAGAGAAGGGGTATGAAAGGTTTGTTGAGACGTAACGCGGTCTCGGCGATGGAGTGACAGGGGACGGAAAAAGATTCTGTTCTAATGTTGAGTGAGCCTAGACACTATACAGCACTGACTGCCACACTTTGATACAAGAACCAAGGAATGAATAAAGAACTAGCAAGAACAAGGAGACTGTCTATGCATGATTCGACAAGAACAGAATGGGGAAACATCCTGCTAACTATCCTACTGTATATACTATGGTGCTATATGCACGGACCATGCTATGCTATATACTATCTATGATGTCAATGGGAACTATTACTATCTATGGCTATAGTGTTCTCACGGTCATGGGAAGACACGTGTAAACCATGCACAAGGCTATACACCATGAGGCATTATCTATACAATGAGGATACCATGCCTATGCAATGCGCTATCCATGCTGTAACCATGAGGTATGACGTAGGGATCTAGACTATGATGTCATGGTATGATGTCATGGTCTAGAACCAATGACCAATGCTATGCAATAATGTCATGATTAGATCAATAACTAATAATGTTATGATCTAGATCAATGACCAATGCAGTGCAATATGTCACGGTCTGGACCTATGACTAAGCTATGCTATCACGTGACTATGATGGGTGGTTAAGCGGGCATCTGATGTGGGCATCTAAGGACAAAGCCTTGCAAGATGGACAACTATTTAATGGTTCAATAGCGGGCACTTAGGATAATAACAATGGTTTTGAGGGTTTTATAACACTAATATACCCTTACTCATCTACCTTAGTCATCATTCCTTCATGACTCATCCGCAGTCACCATGACTCACTTTCTTTGTAACCATTACTCATCTGCAGTCATTCTAACTCATCTTCCGTACTGCAGATTACTCATCACCCTTCCACCATGTTCCATGGTGTTCCATCCAATTACTTAATCCTTATTCCCTTGTACTATATAAACCCCTCCATACCTTCCATATTCCCTAAGCTAGATCTTCTCTGTACTCCCTTGTACGTCGGTACCCCTTGCAATCTAGCCTATCCCTTGACAACCCTTCAGTGGGCAGTACCTGTTACACTTGGTCCGGGTTGGAACAAGTGTAGCCTCGAGAAGAAGATCTTGGAGCGAGGAACAAGGACCGAGGGAGTCTTGAGAGTCGGAGGGATCAAGACAACGAGGTTCTTCAAGGGTCGAGGGATCGAAGACAAGGGGCTGAGAGTGGCAAGGACAACCTATGCAGCTAAGTTAAAAGCTCAGAGGTTGAAGCGTCCTTTCAAGTGCAGGACGAAGTCACACAGAGGGTTTCAAGGACAAGGGATATATTCCAAGACGTATCTAGGGGATACTCGAGGAGGTCAAGGTTAAAGCTACTAAGAGCAACATCAAGCTGCTTATAAGTAAAAGGGAGAACAATAAGAACGACCATGATTGGTCAATAAAAGTGGTGTCATAGAACATCATGGAATATGCAAGAAGGTATAGGTAATCCGCAGCATGGAACAATAAGAAGCTGTGGATGGCTAAGTGGGCATGGAAGTGAAGATAGAAGGGGAGCGTGGGTAAAGGGGAATAAAGGAGTAAGCGGATAAAGGAGATGATGACTAGGACAAGGGAGTAGTGGAGTGGAGGGTAGGTGGTAGTCATCATAGAACACAGGGAAAGAGTCCAGGCAGGATGTGAGCGCAGTGACTCAGAAGAACATAGTGAAGAAGAGAAGAAAGGAGAAAAGAAATAAGGGGTCCCAATGAATCGTAACAGGGGTAGTTGTTTTTAACCGTGCCTTCGTTGAGGTATCTATAGTCCATAACCATACGCTTCTTTCCATTCTTCTTTGGTATAAAGAATATTGGAGATGTCTGAGGAGATTTAGAAGGTCTGATGTAACCCTTCTTCAATTGTTTGTTTACAAATGTTTTGACCTCATCTTGTTCAGCGGGTCCAAGCGGGATCATTCTACCCTTTTTGGATACGAAATTGGGTTTAAGATCTACTGCGTGGTCCCATGCTTTATGTTCAGGGAGGTGTTCCGAAACTTTCTAATCGAGGTACTCTCTATAATGTTCAGGTACCAATTTGAAGGCATCTTCTAAACTCGGATCTGGTATCGTGAACTGATTTGTATACATATTGGCTATGTAACTTTTTTCGTATTCTTCTATCCTATTGCAATAGGTGGTGTTTAACACCTTATACGACATTGGACATCTATCCATATGTACATGACCTAAGGTCCAATCAATAGAGGGATTGTGGTCTCTTAACCATGTGTATCCAAGAGTTATTTGATTCCTGCCTAGATTGGTAACATTGGTGATGACTGTTTGACGATGTCCCTGATAGTCGATAATAAGTTTACATATATGCTATTCCTCCTGCGGAGTTAATGGTTCCATCCACGTTGTAGACAGGTACCACTTGCTCCAAAGGGGTGAGAGGAATGCGGCTTTTCTTGGCCCATTCTATATCAATAAATATTCCGCTAGCACCGCTATCTAGCAGGGTGTTACACTTGGTCCGGGTGGGAACAGGTGTAGCCTTGAGAAGAAGGTCTTGGAGCGAAAGGCACAAGCAAGGGGGTCTTAAGGGATCAAGATGACTAAGGACTAGGGAGACTAAGGGAGTCTTGAGGATCGAAGGGATCAAGACAACAAGGTTCTTCGAGGGTTGAGGGATCGAAGACTGAGTGCTGAGAGCAACAAAGACAACCTATGAAGCTGGGTTAAAAGCTCAGAGGTTGAAGCGTCCTTTCAAGTGCAGGACGAGGTCACACAGAGGTTTCAAGAAGCAAAGGATATATTCCAAGACATATCTAGGGGATACTCGAGGAGGTCAAGGTTAAAGATACTAAGAGCAACATTGAGTTGCTTATAAGTGAAAGAAAGAACAATAAGAACAACCATGATTGGTTGGTAAAAGTGGTGCCATAGAATGCTATGGAATGTGGTGGAATGAGTAGGTAATCCGCAGTAAGGAACAATAAGAAGCTGTGGATGACTAAGTGTACATGGAAGCGGAGATAGGCCTTGAGAGCAGAAGAAGAAGAGAAAGATGAAAAAGAAGTGAGGGTCTCTACAAATCATAACACAGGGCGCTTACTTTGATGTTTTTGTCTTTTTGTATTATTTTTATTTTTAGGGTTATTTCCCTGAGTGGCTTGAGTGTGCGCACTCTTCGATCAGTCGGGTTCTGAAAGGAAATATTTTTTTCTTTTATAACAGAATTAAGTACCCTATTACTGGGGCCACACTCAATACGAGATGCTGTTTTGGTTTTGTCTGTAGGTAGGATACCACAACGTACAGACAGAAATGAAGAAACGGAAGATGATGGACTATCTAATATTACATGTGAGTCAAGAAGATCAAAGCTATTTTTACTAACTAAAGAAATTGAATTTGTACTAGCACTATTTAGGCGTCAAGTACCGAAAAGAAAAAGAAGGAGAGATATTGTTCATCAGGGGTGAGACTCCTTTACCCGATAAGGGTCTCACTGGGCTTTTCCCGATGTCACTTCCATGTCTCTAAAGTAGGCTCTAGCAGCCTCTAAGTCCATCCCTTGTACAGCTTTATGCCAAGCCGGTTGCTGCGGCTGTAAGAAGGGGTTGTTTGTTGACGTGGTTTTCTCCATGGTGCGGACCTTTTTCCCAAATTGGGAGCATTGCTTGCAGTGTCCCCCACGCAAGAATCCGCATTCTTGGCAACGAGTGGACACTGCTTTACACTCTTTGGCTCTATGACCATCTTTGCCACAATTATAGCAGCCAATTGTGTTAACTTGTCTTGCCCCTTGGGTAGAGGCTACAGCTGCTGCAAATGACTTAGAACCTCCTCCATATTCCAAAGGTTCTTCCCATGCATAATGGGCGGCATCAATGTTCATAGTGTTTGGATCCTTTTGAGGTCCCTTTCGGTATTCGAAGGCCTTGAGTGCTTCTCCATATTGCTGCAGTATGATCAGGTAATCGGCCACTGCATCTTGCCTTTTTCCATCTAGATAAATCTGACAGATTATGTCTTGTCTCACGTTTTGCTCTAATAGAGCGGTGCCCATATAATCGCTGTTATAAAACCCTCGAAACCATAGTCATTGTCTTAAGTGCTCGCCTAAAGCGCCTGCTATTGAACCATTGAATAGTTGTCTGTCTCACTAGGCTTTGTCCATAGACGCCCACATCAGATGCCCGCTTCTTAGCGCTCGCTTATTGCACACATAGTCACGTGATTGTATAGCATTGGTCATTGGTTCTAGACCATGACATCATAGCATAGCATTCGTCATCGCTCTAGCCCCATGACATCATCGATCTAGACCCACCTCATTGTTAAAGCATGGATAACGCATTGCATAGGCATGGTATCCTCATGGTAGAGATAACGCCTCATGGCGTATAGCATTGTGCATGGTAAAGGCATGTTTGCCTCATGGATCACCTCATGGTGCATAGCATAGCATAGCATTCCCATTGACGTCATAGATAGCGAACACATGGTAGCCTTAAGGCATATAGTATATAAGTAGAGTAGTTAGCAGGATGTTTCCCCATTCTGTTCTTGTTGAATTACGCATAGACAGTCTCCTTGACTTGTACTTGCTAGTTCTTATTCATTTCTTTGGTTCTTGCTTCGCGTGTGGCAGTCGGCGCTGTATAGTGTCTAGGCTCGCTCAACAATCACCATATTGGGCTTCCTCATAGGCTGAGGACCACTTGGTCAAATAGACCTGCATGCGCTCATTGTGTGCTTGCTTGAGCGCCATGAGTCTCTTCAGTGCCAAGTCCTTGTGGTTTCCTATTTGGAAACGGTCTCTTAATCCTTTTTCTAGTTCTCTGTAGGTTGGGTAGTCGCCAGAGTTGCGACATCTCATCATTTGTATTCGGGCCCAAGATCCAGCTCTGTTTTTGTCTTGGTCCTTTAGAGAACCGATGTGAGATAATGTGGCCATTGTTTGTTCCACGTTGGTTGGATATGCTTCTTTATTCATGTCCATGAATATTTGCATTTTGATCCACCATTCCTCGAACCTAGTGTAGGTTCCATCATATGATCCTGGATCTGGGACCACAGATATTTTCTTCTCCACTTTAATTTGTGGAGTTGGTTTTGTTATGGTGTTTTCGGCTGCTGTAGCCCTTAGTTCTGCGAGTCTTGTGGTATCGGTTGCTCATATCAATGCCTCTTGCATTGTCGCGATTTGCTGCTGCATTAAGACAAGCTGATCTGCGAAGTTCGACATATCAGGTGTAGCGGGGGTTGGGAATGAAGGTAGGAGTGTTGTTTTCTATTTCCAAACATGGGTGGTCGTTTGGATCATAGTCGGGATGTCCTTCTGCTGGTAGAGGGGGGTATTGGAGTTCTGGGGTTGAGGATATCAAGCGGGCAAAGTTTATCGATGAAACTGCAGAGTAGCAGTAATTTTTGGAGAAGGGTAGGGAATCTATTTTGACAGAAGTGATGCTCACAAAGAGACCAGCTACTGTAACTATACCTTGTTATCTGGGGGGATCTCACGAAGAGTCCTTCTCAACCAGATCTTAATCTGTGAACAAAAATTGGGTCCACGAGTCCCAAAATGCGGTTGGCACGAGTTGAGAGAACCGGGGAATTGCCTGGCTACAGCACAGTTTTAGCACTGCAAGGCTGCAAGTCTTATTTTAGATAGAAGAAGCTCGTAATTCTATCCTTTCACAACGATGCATGTGGCGAGCTGCTCTCCCTCGAATGGGAACTACTGACTCGTGAAGCGAACGTACAAAGTGTTACTTTGAAACACAGTGGGATCAGAGTTGTGGTCTCTGCAGGGGTAAGGTCCTGAGCTGCTATGCAAGCACACTTGTTTTGAGTCCAAATGACTGTCTCCTTAACTCTGGAGTCCAAGTTTTCAAGCGGTATAGAGAAAAGTAAAAAGTTGGTGCAACGATAAGGCGGTTGCAAGCAAAAGAGGTGGTGTGTAGTGAAAAGAGTCTGTTCTTATGTTGGCAACGACCAAAACTATACAGTTAAGGCACTAAGTCACCACCAAATCACAAGGACTCAGAGACGAGGGACTATTTCAGGTTGGGGAATCAACCAGAACAGACTAAGGAGTCTGGCTGGGATGTATTCACTTTATACACCACAGGACAATGCGCACAGACCAAGCTGTGTCTGACGGTAATTAACTACATGAGGTAGGCTGTGTGAGATAATCTACTATATATGTACTAAGTGTTCACATGCTCGTGTGAACGGTGGTCTAGAACTACAACATGAGGCTACCATGCCTTTAGCATGCGCTAGCCATGAGATATGATGTCATAGTGGTCTAGACTCGAGTCACGTGACACGATAAGATATAGATTGAGCGCTTTGCTGATTAGATAAGATTGGCGCGCATTTAGATAAGATAAGATAAGATAAACCAGTGCTAAAGCTAGATTGCAAAAGAGGGTTTGTAACACCACTAAGGGCGACTCGGTTTTGAAACTCAGATATGTAGGTGGTGAGGGAGGTATCTTTGGTCATCCTAGTTGATGAGAGCCAAGCAATGGTATCTGCCTTGGTGTCTAGGTGGATGAATGCAGTGTTGCACTTGGTGACGAGTTCAGCCATAGTTCCGAGGGAGGGGGGTTGGGCTTCAAGAGCCTTGGTCCTAAAGGTGGATGCCCAAGTAAGGGCTGACCCTTCAGTCATGTAGGAGAGGGTGTGAGCGACTCTCTTCGCTTTGGAGTCATAGACAGCTTCGTTGACTAGGAGGTACATCCTAACAGCATTGATGAAGGTCTGTGCTTCGGTGGAGGAGCCATTAATGGCTTTGGGTGCTCCTAGTCGGAGCTCAGTGGTCTTGAAGGTGGTGGACATGGCGGGAGGTGTTGGTGGGGGGCTGGGTGAGGGTGATGGGCTAGGGGAGGGGGTTTGAGACACAGGTGGAGTTTCTTGGTCTGATTCTGAGGCAGAGGGAGCATGAATGCGTCGTCTGGGGGTGGGGGAAGCAGGAGGTGGGTCTGGAGGAGCAGGAGGTCCTCTCCTAGGTCTGAGGGGGTTGAAAGACGAAATGGTGGAGCACTACAATCAATGGTAGGCTCGAAGATTTAACCTTGACCTTTTGTTACACTTGGTCCAGGTAGGAACGAGCGTAGCCTCGAGAAGATAGTTTTTGAAACAAGGGACAAGGGCAAGGGAGTCTTGAGGGATGAGGGATCAAGACTACGAAGGGCTAAGAGGGCTGAGGAAGTCTTGAGGATTGAAGGGATCAAGACAATGAGGTTCTTCAAGGTTTAAGGGATCGAAGACCGAAGGCTGAGAGCGGCAAAGGCAACTTGTAGAACTTTGGGTAGAGTCCAAAAGTCGAAGCGTCCTTTCAAGTGCAGGACGAGGTCACACAGAAGGTTCAAGGAACAAGGATATATTCACCAAGACATATCTAGGGGATACTCGAGGAGGTCAAGGTTAAAGATACTAAGAGCAACATTGAGTCGCTTATAAGTGAAAGAAAGAACAATAAGAACAACCATGATTGGTTGATAAAAGTGGTACCATAGAATGCTATGGAATGTGGTGGAATGAGTAGGTAATCCACAGCAAGGAACAATAAGAACAATAAGAAGCTGTGGATGACTAAGTATATACAAAAGCAGTAATAAAGAGAGGAGAGGGACATAGTGGGCGAAAGAGAGAAGGGAAAGACAAGAAAAGAAATGGGGGTCCTTATGAATTGTAACAGATACCCTCCACCATGATCAAAGCTTTCACCACTGCGACCAAACTGGCCATCAATGCAGACAAGACCAAACCAAAAGTCACCCTCCCACCAGAATACTCAATCTACTCCTCTGTTTTCACTAAGGAATCTGCTGACCACCTCCCTCCATCTCAACCATATGATCATGAGATAAATCTCGACAAAACATTCACCCCAAAGATAGGAAAAGCCTACCCCTTGACTCCTGAAGAATGCCAGGCAACAGAGGCCTTCATTGAGGAGAATCTTAAGACAGGAAAGATCTGACCTTCCAACTCCCCTCAGGCATCCCCCTTCTTCTTCGTTAAACAGAAGGATGGAGGACTCCGACCCTGCCAGGACTATTGATATGTTAATGAACACACCACCCGTGATGCCTACCCCCTCCCCCTCATCTCCGATCTCATTGATAAGCTCAAAGGAGCCAATGTCTTTACCAAGTTCAATGTTCGATGGGGCTATAACAATGTTAGGATCAAATATGGCCACCAGTGGCAAGCAGCCTTCAACACCCACAAGGGCCTTTTCAAACCAACTGTCATGTTCTTTGGCCTTACCAACTCCCCTGCCACCTTCCAACACTTCATGAATGACTCATTTCATGACCTCATCGCGGAAGGATGGCTAGTCAATTATATGGACGACCTCCTGATCTTCTCCCCAGACAAAGCAACCCATGAGGAACGCACCAAACGAGTTCTTCAATGCATGACGGAGTTGGATCTTCATCTCAAGCTTGAGAAGTGCAACTTTGCCACCTCCGAAGTGGAGTACCTAGGAATGATCGTCACACCCGGACACCTTGCCATGGACCCTGTGAAACTAGCCGGTATAGCTGACTGGCCTACTCCTTCTAAGCTCAGAGACATTCAATCCTTCCCAGGCTTCGCAAATTTCTACCATCGTTTTATCCCAAACTACTCCAATGTTGCCCGCCCCCTCATCAACCTCACCAAGAAGACCCAACCCTGGGACTGGTCTCCCACTTGCCAGACTGCCTTTGATTTCCTGAAGACAGCATTCCTCTCGAAACCAATTCTCTCCCTCCCAGATCTATCTAAGCCCTTTGCCATCGCCACTGATGCTTCCAAGCATGCGACTGGAGGAATCCTCCTCCAAACTGACACCAATGGTGACTGGAAACCCTGCTCATACCTCTCCCAATCCTTCACGGCTGCAGAGCAAAACTACGACATCTATGACAGGGAACTTCTTGCTGTCATCTGTGCTCTGAAGTCCTGGAGGCAATACCTTCATGGCTCCCCCTTTCCCATCCAGATCTTTACTGACCACAAAAACCTCACTTACTTCCACCAACCACAGAAGTTAAACCGTCGTCAAGCTCGCTGGCTTCTGGATATCGCAGATTTCGACCTCAAACTTATCCATGTCCCTGGCAAACTCCTGGCTGCTCCTGATGCTCTATCTCGTCGACCTGACCTAATCCCTGACTCTGACACTGACAATGACGATGTCACCCTGCTTCCTCCATCACTCTTCATAAACCTCATCGACTCTGCCCTCTCTGACAAAATCGCCCTTTCCTCCTCCTCTGACCCCCTTGTCCTGGACTCCCTTCGTGCTATTGAGGGTGATCTCCCCTCTAAGTTTCGCTCTCGCCTCTCTGACTGGCAATTCGATGCTGGTATCCTCACCTACCAAGGCCATGTCCATGTTCCAAATGACCTCCAGCTGCGCCAGTTCATTGTAGCTCGTTCTCATGACCACCTCTCCGCTGGACACCCTGGATACCTCAAAACTCATCAACTGGTTGCCTCGGAATTCTGGTGGCCTGGTCTGGCCCACTTTGTCAGGAAATATGTTGAAGGTTGCACTACCTGTCAACAGAACAAAGTCAACACCCATCCCACCACTCCCCCACTCAACCCCATCACCTCCTCCTGCTCCCGCCCCTTCCAATAGGTCTTCTGTGACCTCATCACCAACCTCCCCCTGTCCGGTGGCTTTGATTCTCTATTGGTTGTGATCGACCATGGCCTTACTAAGGGGATAATTCTTTGCCCTACCAACAAAACTGTTACTGCAGAAGGAATAGCCAATCTTTTCTTTCATAAGGTCTACACCTGGTTTGGACTCTATGACAAAATCATCTCAGATCAAGGCCCCCAGTTCGCCTCTGCCTTCACCAAGGAGCTGGCAAGACTCATCGGATACACCCTCTCCCTGTCCACAGCATACCACCCTCAAACCGACAGTGAAATCGAGAGAGTCAACCAAGAGGTAGAAATGTTCCTCTGCATCTACTGTCATGACAACCCCACCGGATGGGCAGAACACCTCTCCCATGCCAAATTTGCCCACAATCACCGCCCCCATTCTGTCACAGGGAAGTCCCC
>JBBPME010000624.1:0-11978 GCA_038090155.1 Rossbeevera pachydermis
AAGAGAATTTCAAAACTAAAGAACATAATACAGGACCATTCGAGTATATATACGACGAGAATGTGAATAGTGTGATAACAGCGAAAGAAGATAAGATTAGATTAAGAAAAGAAAAGAAAACGTTATATTATCTCCCTCGTAGGATCGACGTCCGCGTCGATTAAATCCAAATTAGCAGAAGGAATGTCAAACAAATGAGAGGGAATACGAGTCAATGAAGCACTAAACCGTTTGAAATCTGAATCGCCGAATGTATCTCCTTTCCCAGAACATGAGTCGCAATTACACAATTCCCGAAGTTTGATCGTTAACCCTCTTGGGGCTTCGTGATTTTGCTTATGGAAGTTGCGAATGGAATCGTGAGCATTGGTAAGATCTGAGATGTTTAACCACTCATCCTCTTCGGAGGGAAATCCTTTCCAATGAACCAAATACTGAATTTTTCCTCGACGTTTTCGTGAATTGACTATCGATTCGATTTCTTGTTCTATCTGTTGATTCACGACATCCGGAGGGGGTGGTGGAGGATTTTTTTGCGACGAGAATTCGCCCGTCGTATATGGTTTCAGTACACACTCGTTAAAAACGGGGTGTATACCTCGCCACTTTTTATCCAGCTTAAGTTCATACGAACCATCGGAATTCTTTCTTTTTATGGGGAAGGGACCATATCGTCTGTCATCGAGCTTCTTCATGGGTCGGTCAGAACGAATATTTGTTGCTTCGATGAGTACTAAATCCCCTTCCTTGAAGTCCGGTACCGGATGGATTTTGCGATCGTGGTAACGTTTCATATCAGCTTTAGCGTGTTCCATCGACTTTTGAGCGAGTTCGTGAAGGGCTTTCATACGAGTCGCGAAATCGGCCGCACGATCGTTTCGGATACTTTTCCGGGTTTCGTATCGAACTGTGGGGACTTGTCCGTAGTTGAGCAGGAAAGGAGCATATCCAGTCGACTCCGAGATCATTTGATTATGTGTGAACTCGGCCAGCGATAGCCATTCCACCCAATCGTTTTGCCTATGGTTCACGTAGAGGCGTAGGTATTGTTCTACCTCTGCGTTCATTCGTTCTGTTAAACCATTGGTCTGGGGGTGATATGCCATCGACGGATTTCCTTCAATCTGCAACATCACTAACAAGTCTTTGAGGAAGGAAGAGACAAACTGCGTCCCTCGGTCGGAGATAATCTTCTTAGGCATGCCATGTAACTTGAAAATGTTGTCACGAAAGATTTGAGCAACCTGTAAAGAAGTGATGTCCGACGAGACCGGGAACAGATGGATCATTTTCGAGAAGTGGTCTACCACGTTTAAGATCATGTCCTTGCCCTTCGATTCCGGTAGGGGACCTATGAAATCCATGGAGATAATCTCCCAAGGTGCGTTTGGAACGTCGTGTGGATGGAGAGTCGTATGTTTTGCTCTGCGATCTACTTTTGTTTTTTGACAGCGATCGCATCCAGCCACATATTTCTTTACATCCTTGGAGATGGAGGGCCAATAGTAATGTGTCATAATGAGTTCGCGTGTTTGACGAATGCCAGGGTGTCCTGCTAATGGGTGGTCGTGTTTTTGTCGAAAGATTTGATTGCGCAACTCCTCATCATTGGGCACATACAATAGATCCTTCCATTTGAGTATTCCATTGACTTCGGTCCATGGTTCCTTTTGTTCCTTCAGTCCTTTTCGTGCAAATGGTTCCCGCAAGTGTTGTTTCACTCTGATCTGTCCTTCTACATCTGCTTCTTTTGCAGTTGAGGTGCGAATTAAAGCGTCAGGAATGACTACGATCGAGGTATTGTCAGAGTCCGCTCCCTTACTGTGATCTGGCCTCCGGGACAGAGGATCTGCCGGGTTAGACGATCCGGGGCGATGGGAGATAGTGAAGTGAAACTCTTGCAAGAACTGGTACCAGCGAGCTTGACGACGGGATAGGTTCTGAGGTTGTCTATAGAACTCTAAATTCTTGTGGTCGGTGTAAATGAGGAATTCGGTTCGGGCATCCAAGAGATAATGTCGCCATTCTGTGAGAGCGAAGATGATAGCCAACATCTCCATATCTGCCGTATGATAGTTTCTTTTGGCATCGGATAAGGATCTGGAGATATAAGCCACTGGTCGCCACACATCATCCTGGTGTTGAGAGAGTATGGCACCTAAGCCGATACCCGAACCATCCATTTCCACTTTGAATTGTCCTTCGTCACGAGGCATCGCTAAGGAGGGGGAGGAACACAAGGTATTCTTGAGTTGATCGAACGCCGTTTGACAATCGGACGTCCATTTGAACTCTTTGGTCTTCGAAGTGAGAGCGTTAAGGGGCCGGGCAATGATGGAGAAGTCTTTGATGAAACGTCTATAAAAGTTCAAAAAGCCCAGGAATCCTCGCAGCTCCTTCTTCGAAGTTGGTCTTGGCCAATCCATGACGCCCTTCACTTTAACGGGATCCGTATGAACCGCATTTTCCGATACAATCAGACCCAGGTATTCGGTATGAGTCTGCTTGAAGTCGCATTTACTGGGTTTGAGATATAGGCTGTTTTCTCGGAGTAGTTGTAGCACTTCGCGTACAATCTTCCTATGTTAGTCGAGGGAACGAGTGAAGATCATAATGTCGTCGATGTACACAACCACTTTGCCTTGCGTGATTAGCTTTCGGAATATGTGATTCATCATTGTTTGGAAGGTTGCCGGGGAATTGGTTAGGCCAAAGAACATAACGAGTGGTTCGTACAGTCCCAAGTTGGTTCGGAACACGGCTTTCCATTCATCTCCTTCTTTGATCCAGACGTTATTGTAGCCCCAACGAACATCGAGTTTCGTGAAGTATTTAGCTCCGCGTAATTTGTCGACTAGTTCGTTGATCAATGGTAGTGGATATCGATTCTTTATAGTGACATCGTTGAGTTTACGGTAATCCTGTACGGGGCGTAGTCGTCCATCTTTCTTTTTAATGAAGAAGAAGGCGGAAGCGTATTCCGACTTGGAGGGTCTGATGCGACCGGACTTGAGATTCTCGTCGATAAAGACCTGCAACTCATCCTGTTCCACGGGAGTGAGACTGTAGGTCTTGCAATCAACCTTATGGTCGCCGGGAGTTAGATCAATAGCGTGATCCCATGGTTTTCTAGGGGGAAGCGCATCGAACTCCTCTTTAGAGAATACATCTTTAAAGTCGTGGTACGTCGAAGGTACCATTTCTTCAAAAGATTTATCCTCTTTTACATGGGCGGCGGCAAGGTCGGTTGCTACATTTCGTACAGTGAACATCAAGTCGTCGTCGTCCAACTCGTCATCTTCTGTTGATTCAAGGGGTGGAAGGTGATCGTTTTCGCAGCGGAAAGTCAGAGTTCCCGTCTTCCAGTTCACGTCTGGATTATGTATTTTCAACCAGTCGTGACCCAGAAATATTTGATGGGTGCTGAGATCTGTCACTGCTAACGCGATTCGCTCATAGTGGTCATCGATAGTTAATTCCACGATAACGAATTCTGTGATCTGTCCATTGGAGTTCAAAGTGCCGTCGGCGTTATACACTTGCACTGGTCTAGGCAATGCATGTGTTGGCAACTTCGTTCTCTTAACGAACTTTCGATCTATCGCAGAACCGGTACATCCTGAATCCAATAACGCTACGACCTTTTGTACTTGTCCATCTCCAGTTTGCAAGGACGCTGTCAGCTCGAAGGCTTGTTCGTCTTTGCTCACTTGTCGAATGAACTTAGGTTTTCGCTGTAGGTCTTTAAGAATAAAGTACGCGTCATTTGGATTGGCTTTATCGATCCACTGAACTAGGTCTGGGTTGACTTCGGGCAATCTCGATTCATGTACAAAGGATCTGAGATGTTTTAACAATCTCGTCTCATCCCCTAATCGTACAGTTCGTTGCATCCAGTCTACCGACCATGGGTCCACCGTGTTGAACCAACTTCTAATTCCTGTTTTTGTATCATTCACCTTTACAGGGTCAGGCGAACGTCCCTTATCATTTGCTCTCGGAGTGATTTTCTCCGCCATGGAATCTCGTTTGAGTATTCTAACATGGGCAGTTGGTTCAATAGGCATTACATCGTCTGCGACGCTCGTGCCTTTAACGGCGGTGGCACGAACGGGGCTTCGGAATTCCTCTTTCACCAACTGGCTTTGTTCGGCGTGCATGACAGCTAACTCTCGCATGTCGTATACCACTTTTTCAGGAGGATTGGATTCAGTCAGGTGGGGGGCGTGAGCTCGTAGCGCAAAATCAAGGAATCGTTGGTCAATGTCACATAGAGTTTCTCGATATCCCTTGAGAGCGTTGATGACCTCTTTATCACGAGAGAGTGGGGCGATATATTTTATGGTTAATCCTTCCATATCAGATTCTCGTTTGTCCTCAGGTTTCGACGGTGTGAAGCAGGTTCGTAGTCGAAGTACGACCTGTTCTCCTTTCTCTACCTTTAGACGATTCATTATTATTGGGCAAGGGTCTGATACTGGTTGATATCCTTCAGCGATTAATCGTTGCTGTCTTACATCCAAATCATGGGTGGTCTCACACGGTTCTACAGGTAACACGGAATATTTATTCGCAAAAGAGTTACTTTGTACAACGGTGCTAGACGCAGTAGTCGACCGGGCTACTGGCCTTTGGCAAAATCCTCCTCTTTAGCCTTAGGTTTGGGCTGCAGAGCTCGTATCCTTTCCAACATCTCGTCATTGACTTCGTATACCACTCCGTCGGCTTCGAACCTTCAGTTTTGGGCGCGACGACGAGGTAAGTGTTCGGGACAGGGCCATGGTTTTCCGCAGCGGAAACATACGTTAAGTTCTCTTGCTTTGGATATATCCATCGGGCCTGTAGTTCCGGCTACGGCAGAGGTGGAATACGTGGAGGAGGAAGACGCTTTTTGGTTTGTTGAAGCTGTTGTCTCAGCTGTTTTGTTCGATGCCTTGGGAGGGGTCCAGCGGGAAGGAGAGGATTCGTTCCACTCCGACATTGTCTCGACCATGGTCTGTGCATGCCTCAATGCACGTTCCCATCGATCCAGATCCTCGCTGTCCAATAATGAGTCCGTGTGTCCTATTTGGGCTAGTTGGACACGTTTGATCAACTCCCACTTTACACCCTTTCGGATCACTCCGAGAAGTGCAGTGGCGTTGGAAGTATAATCGAACTCGGCCTCGAGGCAGAGTTGGTGCATTTCCACGAAGAAGTCTTCGATATTTTGCTTCGAGCCTTGACGTAAGCTCATCAGCTTCTCCTGAGCCTTTCTCTTGGACTCAGTATCCTTGAACTGCTTCGTGACTTCTTCGAAGAATTCCGCAAAAGTTACGGATTCAACGCCTAGACCCTTGGTCTGAAAATAGTGATTGGCGAATCTTCCAGCCGAACCACCTTTCATGGACGCCAAGGTAATCATGATTTTAATTTTTTCGGACACATGTCCTTCAAAGCCTCCGAGATGGAGCCCGAGTTGGGTCTGCCATTCTTCGAACTTCGATTTGTCGCCGTCGAAGTCATCAGGGCGTTTTATGGCCGACTTGCCGGCACCACGAGGCATCACCACGTTGTATGGATTATGCATTGACGCACCAACACCTCGTGTGATGGTAGGCACAGGGGACGGAGATAATTGTGGGATACGAACCCTAAAAGGGGACGTAGCAGGGCGAGGACGGGTAGGACGAGGCGATACGACGGGGGCAGGAATGTGAAGTACGGGAGGCGGCCCAGCGCGTTGCGGGTTTTCTGCATAGTCAATCGTCCATACGCACATCATGGCGTGAAATTCTTCCATGTTGGAAGCAGTACGTGACTGGGGCGGAGGCAGCGTGTTTGGAGAGAGGATAGGATGAGCACGTTCAACGCCGGTGATAGAAGAGGCTCTAGAGGTTGTTCTTGATCGAGGTACTGCCGACTCCATAAAGGATTCTGACATAGTAGGAATATGGATGGAGGTGGAGGAAAACGCGATGAACTAATATCAGGTTCTGCGGGAATACTCCCCTGACACTTCGTTCGGGAATGCGGAATAATGGAACAATCAAACCGCGGGCTCGTGAGGAGTTACCACAGTCGTTCGAATGTTATGAGACGGAGGGTTCAGCGTCCTTCTCGGGAGGCTACACGCTGATCTGCAAACAAAGGTATCGCCTCACGAGGATGACGCTGCTGGGTGCGACTGCGGGGCACAGCCGGGTGTCGTCATGGGTACTGGCTGGGAGAACCGGAAAACTGCCTGGCTACGGCTCCGATTTAGCTCGTCAAGGCTATAACTCTTATTTAGAGACGAAGAGTTATCCTTCGTCTGTCTCTCACACCTGAGACCCGGTGTTTGCTATAATCGAATGGAGGCAAGGGGAATCAGCTAAGAGATACGAGAGGTTTGCGTCACTAGGCAAGTGCTTGTGCGCTGGGGCAATACGGCGCAATAAAGGCCTCAAAAACGTTGAGATTTGAAAAGTCGGGTGGGACACGAGGCGCGGCGGCTAAGAGCCTAGCGAGTCGGGCAAAGATAAAAGAGTCAAGCGGTAATAGGGACTCGGGGACAAAGTGTCAGCGAGTAAAGTATGAGTTTTGAAATAATGTTAAGAAACGCTCTTATCGATGACTTGCGACACACGAAGAGTGGAAGCGAGTAAAAGAGAATTTCAAAACTAAAGAACATAATACAGGACCATTCGAGTATATATACGACGAGAATGTGAATAGTGTGATAACAGCGAAAGAAGATAAGATTAGATTAAGAAAAGAAAAGAAAACGTTATAGGATGCTGAGATTGCGTGTCCAGACCCACATTGCAAATCACGCCTGAGGATTGTGCGAACGGGACTTCGGACGTTCAGGCATGCTGAAGTCACTGTCGTCCCTTTGGTCGCGAGCGATAAGTCAGTTGGGAACGAATGAGGACAAGCCTGCATACATTAGAGCCAACATCAGTCTCTGGTTAGGGTTCAAGACGCGTAAAAGTCGCGATGGTCACACGACTAAGTTACTGAAAATCAACGAGACTATTCTTCTTTTTTCTTCTTCCATGTATCACCAGTCCGCGTCGTTGTCGCCAATCATCCAGAATGTCGACTCTTCGCCTCTTGCCAGTCCAAGTCACGATCCGTTCTCGCTCGACGACTCACCTTCTCCATCCTTCTCTCACCCCTTCGCAGCTTCTACCAAGGCAACTAAACGCCTACCAGACTACGAAAAGAAGATTTCGGTATCTCCTCCATGTACCCCTCCTGGAACATTCACGAGTTCAGCTCGTCTAACCCGAGTAGCCGTGGGCTATTCGCGCTCCTTTCCGGAAGATGATTTCTTGACCGACGACTCACCCACCATTAGTTCTCCCTCACACCGCGCGCTGAGTTACCTGCATTCAGTAGAGCATGTCTGGGAAGATGCCCTTCGGCAGCCATTTGATACTGGCATCGGGCAGATCGATCTTAGGTACCAACCCTCCCTTCTTGTCTCTCATCCGTTCAATCTTTCCGAGCAGCAACCAACGACTCAAGTCTATACCACCTTCGATCGGCGATCTGGCAGGGTTTTACAACACACCTGAGTTGTCTGAGCAGACTCTCTCTTCAGGACGGACACTGACACGTATCCACACTGCACCCGCCATCGAGTCTGTGCGCGTACGTTCCTTTGAACGAACGCAGTCCATCAAGGATTCTGGGAAAGATCGACACATCCTGAAGCTCTACCTTAATGGTAATAAGTTTACCTCCCTCCCTCCCGAGCTCTTCACTCTGAAAAACCTCACCGTCCTTAGTCTTCGTATGTTGTCGTCTAGTTTGTCATACCGATGAATATATTCATCTGATTGTCGACTTTTTCAAAGGGGGGAATATGCTTAGTCTTATATCCCCAGATATCTGTCGTCTCACCGGGCTTAAAGAACTCAACATATCCGGCAACCAGCTCAGGTTCTTGCCTTGGCAAATGCGCGACATGAAGCTTGAGAAACTCTTGGTCAACCCCAACCCATTTATACCAGAGCCATCGCCCTGTCCCTCATCGCCCAGCCGAAATCCATCTCCTTCACGTCCTCGCCTGCGCGCGCGTCGCTCGATCACACGCCTACACTCGTTTCGCCAGGATGCCCTATCTGTGTCAACGACTGGGGCCCCAACCAAACGCATTGTTTCCCCCGTTACACTCTCTCTGACGCGCGTTCCGCCATTGACAGAGTTGATTTTCCGTCTGCTACTACGGTCGTCAGCATCTAACCCCGATCAGACTGTCCTGGCAGACTGTCACGAATTACCGCTCTCAGACCAGTGGGTCATCCCCCCGAATGTGCGCCAAGTACTCGTGCAGTGCGTCCCTGGGATTCTAAGACCCCGTAAGCGGTTCTCGGTCGACACAATCACGCTTGAGGACCAACGTGAATCTGAGTCTACGAGGACGGGTACGTGTGCGAACCCTGCGCATCAAGGCCATGTGTTTGTAAAGCACGCGTCGGAAAGGTTTTCGTGGGAACGCCAGGTTGCAGGAGTCGACGTTGGTGGGGTGGTGCCGTTGAGGTGGCGGGGGTGTCTCCAGACATGTCTGGACTTCCTGGACGAGGCGGTGAATGTCAGTGCCGGCGATATCTATGGCGTACGTGGGCCGAGCTCTGGAGTTCCTATTGCCGCCGCCGCTCCCCTTCACGATACAGGAGGTGGGGAGGGTTTGGGGAGCACGAGCGACATGGACATCGATACAGACGTGGCAACGGCGGTACAGGCAGTCGATCTCGGAAGCGTCCATTTTGACCTCGACATGGACGAGTTTGACGATTGAGAAGCAGGCAGCAAGGGTCTTCCCATTTCGGAGGAGCCTTTCGGTGAGCGTCAGATGCCAGTATTCTCACATCTTTTGTCTTTCCTGATGATCACATAATGCGCGGCAAGCACAGGCCACACGGACATTGGAACGACCTCTCCCCTCGCATGTACATTGAATGTACAATAGAATACAAGAATGGCATGTCATACGTTATATATTGGAATTGTACACTCGTCCCACCTAGGCATCTCGCAAACAATCTTGGTGGTATCAATGAAACTGGTAACCACAACCACTACCATCATTCGATTTGTTCCTCAGATCTATTGGTTTCTTATTATCCAAGGTCTCTGGGCGGACGGTCACCTCCGTTCCTTGCCACTCGTCTTGAATGCTATTCATTACCGTATCTACAGTTATCGGCAGGCTGGTTACTCTGGCCACTGCAACGCCTGTGCCATACCTGAAGGCAGGTGGGATTTCCATGCCGCTCACCAGGCACTCTTCCCTTCTGAACTCCAACGAAAGCATCGATCTCAATACAATCATCTCTCACAGTATATCAATCAGGGAGTACGTGGAATGAAATTTATGAAACCATCGTACACGCGGATTGCTCAGGTGTTCTTATAGGAAGATCCTTCGTGGTCTAGACAATTACGAGATGAATACGGGGAAGATGCATCCTTTCGCTATCAACCGGAGCGGATCCGAACTTGCAAAGCGTAGCGCTAACCTTCCCCTGACACCATATCGAATTAGTATGTTGATGGGCGAAATTTCGATTGGTACTCCTCCCCAGACCTTGAGCGGTAACTCTCCCCTGCATCATTTTCATACAAGTTTAACCTGATCCATGTCATAGTCCACATCGACACCGGTGCAGCGTAGGTTCTCTCTCAAGTTCAGATAATCGCTGTTCAAATGAATACAGCGATATGTGGGTAATGCAGAGCCGCTGTGGTGTAACTTGTTCAGGTCGCGATCTCTGGGATCCCAGTTCATCGGAATCCGCTCGGTACCAGGGTCAACCATTTCGGTTCCAATATGGAGATGGATCCGTTGTCCAAGGTGACCGGTATGCTGATAACGTAACGATCGCCGGACTCACCGTATGTTTTCGCATCGCTTATGAGCACAGTGACAACTCGATTCTAACTCTCAGCTAGGCAGACCCTCAGACTTTTGGTTCTGCAACATCGTTGTCTGCATCACAGGGCATGTATGGTTTATTGGGATTAGCATTCCCTTCTATCTCGGCATTTCGTGCAGATCCGTTATTTGATTCGATCGTTAGACAAGCACAGTTAATCAATCCGATGTTCTCCGTGAAACTCGCGTCTTCTGGTGCGGAGATGTGTATCGGTGGAGTAAACAGTATGCTGTACGAGGGTGATATCACTTATACACCCGTAACAAACCCTGTGGGCTGAAATGGTACATGGGAGTGGATTTTACTGACATGTTCACCTATACAGGGATTCTGGTAGATCTCCATTGATGATATTCGAATTAACGGTAACAAAATCTTGAAAATGTACCCGCCATTATCGACACTGGTTCAAGCTATATTATGGGAGATTTTACGCGGGTTTCACACTTGTACAAAAGCCTTGGTGGTACCTTCGTGCAACGTAAAGGCTTTGGTTTCTATTACCGTGAGTTCTCATTGCGTTTGGTGCGTTTTTTATATATTGACAGCCTGCAGTACCGTGTAACGCTTTTCCAACACTGAGCTTCACCTTCGGCGACAGGTCGTTTGAAATCCCTCCCGAAGTATTCAGACGTAGTGGACCAATTGCACCAGGTTCTTCTAATTGTTTTGGCGCCATCATCGCTGAGAGATCTGTTGAATGAATATATATATATCCGTTTTACAAAGAGTAATTACCTACAACGCTAGTATTACGTAAGCGTATGTACATAACTCTCGCTTATATGTCTGAGTTATAATTAACTTCTTGTACTCAACCACTCGCATCCCGGCCTCAACCTCAGAACCTACCTGGTGAATCTAGTCCTCTCCTCTCTGGTTCCCTAGTGTAAGTGCTGCCGTATGGTGTGCTCTCACTTCATCAAGATTGGCTATCGGTGAGATATCATGCATCCTGAACCCCTTCATCGGATGTGAGAATGACTGGACTTGTTCTGATTATATCACATTAGGATTTTGGACCATCTGGATCCCATTCCTACAGGGTGTATACAGCGTGTTTGATAACAGTGCGTTATGGGTTGGGTTTGCGGACCTCGCTTAAAATTATCGGGGGCGTTTTCCTTACCTTATTTATTCATTTATTGGAAGAGTTGACAAAAAAGAAACATGAGAGGAGTTGGCCGCATCGCTTTCCATAGTTGACAGGTGTAAGCCTTGAGAAATAGTGGTCTGTAATACTCAGTGGAGTTGTGGTGCTATGCACTAGGTGCCATCAATCAGTGCTAACGGCGAACACACTTCGACAGTTAGTAGTGGCAGTACCACCTCAGCTTTGCCAAAGTGCAGACACGCGCCACTTATATATGGACCCCAAGGTTGTGAACGACACGGCCCCTATCCACTGGTCGCTTGATAAGAAGCAGACCAAAAGTTTCCTCGCCAAGCTTTTCCCTGACGAGAGGTTGTTATCGAACTCAAATCTCACTGCTGCAGCTGGAAGCTTCAAGTCACTCCTCAATGTTATGGAGGAGGTACTTCAACGCGAAAACGGCAGCTGGAAATACTACCGAAATCCTGAGGCTTCCGAAATGGAGAAGTGGGAGGAGGAAATTGCTGACCTCTTTAATAATATAATCCATCACACTCCAAACTCTCACATGTGCACAAGGTGGGTCAAGGTATTCATAGTGCAGGTTTGTGACTAACTTTGTACTAGACGATGGACTGGAAAGGCAGCAAACATGCCTGTGGATGGTTTGAACGTCACGGTCCGAAATCCTGATCTTGTTACGCTTGGTCCGGGTAGGAACGAGCATAGCCTCTGTGAAGGAGCAAGGACGGAGATACTGTTAGAACAACAGTATTAAGGACGATGGCGACGTTATGATCAAGGGTCGCAACGAGGGACAAGGGTGCCGTCGAGGGTGACAGCCGCAGTATCGTTCAATCGAATGTCGAGACGAAAGTAATCCAATCAAGTGGAGGATTACAAGTCGAGAGCGTCCACTCAGAAGTAGGACGAGGACTTTCAAGGAGACTTCCCACTGAAGGGTTGACAGAGAATGG
>JBBPME010000625.1:0-11952 GCA_038090155.1 Rossbeevera pachydermis
TGCTTGATTGTAATTGGTGATCCATCGTGTGAGGAACATTTGGATTCATTCCTTAAAACCTTGCTTCATTGACATGAGGTGCCTTACTGCCAGGTTGCACTCATTCCTCATGGTGAAGCATTGCCTTAGGATTATTTCAATCTCAGTGATGTCAGACCAGAGATATCCTTCAGTCTTTGTCTTTTTAATTTCATTGCGGGCCCAGGCACCCACACCATTTTCATCTTTTTCTTTTGTTGATCCTATACAGACCAACACAGTGCATGTTCTATGCTCATCACGAGGATAAGCTTCCTGGTTCATTTTGAGGTAGACCTCCATCTTGGTCCACCATTCCTCAAAATGATTATAGGCTCCATTGAAGCTCTCTGGATCAGGAACAATGGTGACCTTTTTGTTGACCATTGTAGAGACAGTCCCTCTATCAATGGCCTTGCTTGCCTCCTCTGCTCTCGTCCTCGTGGCATCTGCAGAGTCTTCAGCTCTTCTGAGCCAGTCTTTCAACATCTGGTTCTCTGCTTGCACTCCATTTAGTTGGGCCATAATAGCTGTGAGTTGTTCAAGAATCTCTGTTGATGACATCTTGGGGAGGGATTATGGGGGGTCAGATAACAAATTTGGCTGTGGCTCAATAGCCATGAAAATCGTCTTTAGGGATAACAGGGGGTCCTTGACCAATTAGTGAATCAAGAAATTGGGTTTGGAGCCAATAAGGCCACATATTGAGGTCGGGGGTGTTGTGGAGTTGAAGATGTTCCACTGGTCTTTCTCTAGGGTCTACTATTTCTTCCCACTGTGGGATTGGTTGCATTCTCTGGTTGTGCTGAAGTTTACTAAAATGAATTCAACAATGTCACCATCGAAATCCAGCTTGACTATTTGAGTAGGGGAGTGGTTCCGACTTTTCCTTTCCTGATCAGGTGATACTCACGTAGAGACCAACACTGATATCCTAAACTGGGTGATACTCATGAAGAGACCAATCACCAGTTTTACCTAAAATATACTAAAAAAATATCAGAGTCACAAGCTCCAAATGTGTGTCAATGGATAGAGTCGAGGAACCGGAAGTGCCTTGCTACTGCACAGATTTAGCTTTGTCTAGGCTGTGAATCTTACAGAAGAAATCATGATTCTGCTCTTTGCATGGTTTAAGCTCCGCTGCACTGACCCACTTTGTGCCAAGAGATTGATTCTTATTTTTGCGTGGACAGAAGGGTTCACTTGAACATGATCTACCCTGTCAAAGCAAAAGCAAATGATGCTGGACCAGTGTATATGCAGCAGTGGGGAGGTGGTTGCTTTCCACCGACAGTAACCTGGTCAAGGGTTCTCTTTTTACTTCTGATAGTAGAAGGGTTTCCTTTAAGTCTGGGATCCGACTGTTCCACAGCAGTATAGAGAAACAAGTGTCAGAAAAGTTTTTCAAAAGTAGGTTTTTGCAACTATAGGTGGTTGCTGACAAAAGTAGAGATGGGTAGTAAAGAACTCTTGTTCTAATGAAGGCAACCTTAATCACAAGGACTAGATAACTCAACTAAAGACAAGATAGAATGGAGGGGACTGATTAGAGGGAATCCAACCAGAACAAAACTGGCTTGTTCAGTTGCTGCATTCAAGTATTCATACTATTAGTGGTACTCATTATGGCTATACTGGGGCTATGCTGGGCTATTATAAGGCTATGCTAGGGCTATGCTCTGACTCAGAAAAAGTAGCAAGCGAGGATGAATGCTGGTCGGAGCCTGAACTTATATGCCTGCCATACACCACCCATGACACTGCACCACACAGACCAAGCGGCCTGCAACGATGGCAGGAAAAGCTTGAACCAGTACAGACAAAGAGAAAACCACAGCTGCAGCCACTATGACGCCTCCTGTCACCCAAACTACCACTGTACCCAAGAAGAAGCGGCAGGGAAAGGCCAGTGCTGCAGCCATTTCCACCCCACTGCCCAAGGCTCTGGCCCTGTTTCCAAAAAACATTCTGGTATGCATATTGGCTGGGAGGGCAAGCAAACAGACCTGCTTGTCTCTTGGATTTTGACCCATGAAGCCGATCGCAATATTGTTACGACTGGCACAGGTAGGGTCAGTTGTAGACTCGATGGGTACTGGGGACGAAGGGCTAGGAGTCCCGAGGTAAACACCAGGGGACGACAAAGGACAAAGGATACCTTGAGAGCTTCACTGCAAAGCGTAACAAGAGGATTTGACTAAGGAGTCCAAAGGGGGAGGCCTAAGGACAACAAAGGATGAAAGGTGCCTCAAGAGCTTCACCATGAAGCGTGGCAAGAGGGCTTTGACGAAGGAGTCTGAAGGGGAAGGCCTTTGGATGACAAAGGACAAAGAGTGAGGAGCACACACTCAGAGAGTGGGCTGAGAGCAAGTATATTTGAGAGTATTGAGTAGTTCTAGCTTAGTGTACAAGGAGGAGTGTCTAGGATTTATATACTAAGGGAATGGAAGGTCATGGAACATGACTGAAGGGTATGTGTCAGCCACAGTATGAATGAGTCATGAAGACTGCGCATGAGTAAGGATACACTAAGCTGATGATGAAGCAGGATAAGTAATCCTGAGTAAGAGAGATGAGTAATCCGCAGTATGGAATGAGTCATGAAGACCGCGGATGACTAAAGAGTGATGAGTAAAGGAGGATGCATAATCCGCAGTTGAGGATGAGTCACAAAGACTGTGGATGACTAAAAGGGGTAAAGGGTAAGGGCCTAGGGTCAAGTGACGCAAAGGGGAATAGGGCAAAGGGTAAAGGGTATAGGCCTAGAGGCAGGTGATGCAATAGGGCAAAGGGTATAGGCCTAGAGTGTTGCAAACTTCGCAACTCGTAACCTAACTTTGCCCTAACCCCTGTCTATGGTTCCTGATCCATAACCCTAAGCACTCTCTTCATTCCTCTACAAGTCTAGCACACTTACTATTATCTTATCACTTCTCTAGTTATCTTATCAGGCCTTGTTAGTGCCTATCACTGGCATCTAGCCCCTTGCTGACTAAGCACAGCACTGCCCCTGGTCTGGACCCCTACCCCTTCACCCTTCACTTATATCACCGGTCTAGCCCTTTTACCCTATCTATGATATCATGGTCTAGCCTGCCTCATGGCTACCTCATGTCTCCTTACCTTGCTTCTATTGATGTCATACCCTAGACCCTGGCCTCATGGCCCACTGCTTTACCTCATGGATCAACACATGGTACATAACCTTGATCCTTGTGGTACCCTCATGTCCTTTAGGGTAGACAGTAGTTACATGGTCTGTGCACTGTATCTAGTAGGATAAATACTGGCACACCATAGACTAGACTTCCCCAGTCTAGTTCTATTGGGTAATAGTGTTCATTAAAGCCTTAACTGGTGATAGTGCTCCCTCTATCCCGTTCCTTTGATTCTAGTACTCCCATCTGAGTCTTTATCTTTTATCTTCGACTACTTCTCTTCTTTTGGCCCTCCATTACGATGGGCATATCCCCTCTCCTCTCATAGCACCCTAATCTAGGGTATACTCGATAGCGTTCACTACATAGAGGTGGG
Source organism: Rossbeevera pachydermis (assembly GCA_038090155.1). Lineage (NCBI taxonomy): Eukaryota > Fungi > Basidiomycota > Agaricomycetes > Boletales > Boletaceae > Leccinum > Leccinum pachyderme. Next base: position 3,556 of record JBBPME010000625.1, read on the forward strand.
TGGTGCCATAGGGGGGGCATAAGAGAAGCTCATGAGAGCAAATGGAATGAGGAGAGACAAGGGAAAGAGAATGGATGGTCCAGGTGAGGTTCGAGTGTAGTGACTCAAAGGAATGTAGCAAGAACAAATAAAAGAAAAGAAACAACAAGTCGTAACAAATATCCTATTCAATGACACTCGCACCTCATCCAACACGGCTCCTCCTGGTGACAGGCCATCTGGCAAGAACAAAAAGGATATATCAAGTGTTATCGCACAACATATCTTTAAGAATGATCCTGAACATTCTGGCTCATATGTGGCAGATCCTGCAAGATACATTATGTCTGTAACCAATCAATTGAACGCATAAGTACTCGCTCACCATAATATGTGCATACTTACTGCCTTTAGATTGAAGACCAAGTATCGCAAACAACATGCACGATTCAAGAGCACCAGAGGTGGAGTTATCCTGGGTGGCAATGGAACAGATCCACCAGTGCAAAATATTTTAGGTATGTATACTATTTACATCATTGTTAATAATCTCATAGTGATGATAATCCAGGGGATATCCTTCATGTCTTCCCTTACTATCAAGATCTTAACTCCATTTGGGATGGTGTTCCCTCCTTCAACAGTCCACTCATTTCATCCAAAGCCAAGGTGAACCATGCCCAAAGCCTGTTGAAGATTGTCATGTCAATGAAATTGAGCACCACCTTCAGTGAGACTGGTGGAGAGGAAGTGGACCTTGACGAGGATGATGCTGTTAGTGATGAACAGCAAGATTCTGTTGCTGTGGGCGACGACTTGGGCCAATGTGGACCTTCTGTCATGGGTGGTATTGAGTCTAACTTCGATGCTGGTGATGAGGATGACCAGCTCATGGAAGATGTGACAGCTCCAAGTCCTCAGGTACACTGAACACTTTGCACTCGCTTCCCCTCTTCCCCTCACCAGGATCTGCAGGCCCAATCATTTGTGCCATTCATGCTGAAACACAAGGGGAAGACACCTTTGCGAGAGGGACACTCTGTGTTCAAGACCACACCATATGCTCGCCCCCCTGTTTCATCATCGTCCACAAGCAGAAAGAGCATGCTGAGCCACATTAGTTCAAATCCCTCCTCCACCAAAATGACGTTGAGCACGAAAGGGTTTAGTGCGAGGTTGGACAATTTGGATAAGCAGAGTGACGCCTTCCTGGATGAGGGTCATGTTGAATTGGTAATATTCTATTATCAATTCTAGACCATTCTATTCTAGACCAAGTCTATTGTTATGTAATCTTCTATTTTCTTCTAGAAGATTCTATCATTACATTATTAATATTACTCATCCATTATTCATCTACTTAGTAATCCGCAGTATATGCTGACTGATGCTCAGTAATGCTCCTTAATTGCTATTGGATAGAACACTATAGAATGTTCTTCATATATATCACATGATTCATTTAGAACATTCTATGACCTTCCATATACATACAAGTACAAACATGTATTGTAGTATATAAGGGCTCTCTTAGCCCCTCTAATACCTAAGCTGGTTTTCACCCTCACAAGTGATCAATAGTTTCGGTTTAGCCTCAACAACAGACAGCTCATATTCCTAGTAAGTCTCCACTAGAGAATTATTTCCTAAGGATCCCTTGCATCCCTCAGCTGCGCCTGTGGAAGTCCTTATTGGATTTCTATAGGTTATGAGCCCTGCCTTGACTACTTCATCTGCTCATCAATTGCAAACAGACTCATTGTCTGCGATGTCAGACCAAGTCACGTGTTTAGAGCTCTCTGTTCTTGAGCAGTGTCTTCGCCTCTTGGAACTCTCTTCCCGTCGTACCCAACAAAGTACTGACGAGTCTCTTTCCTTGTCTAGGTCTTCTCGATCTCCATAAGAGTTATACATTCCACCTGGTAGGCTTCCTGTCTTTGTCGACACTCCTGCCTCTTCTTGACCTTTCGTTCCTCCTCGACCAAGTTGATTCCCTGGTGCCTACCCACATTGGAGACTTCCTCATTCCACAGTACACTCGGGATACCATCCTCGACAACCTAGTAATGTTCCTCCTCTCATTCCCTGGTACAACCGTTTATCTGGACGACACCTTTTTACTATTTCCGGAGTTATCAACAATGACCTCTTTCTCTCCTGCCCAAACTGCAGAAGTCTTGGACGATCAGGACAACACTGCACCCGGTGCACTTTTATCTTTCCGAGCTTCCTTTACGCTAATGCCACCTTCGCTTGAGCTGCCCGTGCCAGTGCTCATCGTCCACGTCCAGTTCCATTTCCAGTGAGAACTCTCCTTCATCCTCGCCCTCCTACTCCTCGTCCATCCACTTGTCCTTGCCAGGGGACTACCTCTTCCAGCTCCCTCCTTTCTCAGCCACCGCTTACGCAGGCTGAAATTGAATGAGCTGAGCTCTTGTTACTAGATCCAGTCCTTCCCCAGCTTATCTCTGATATTGCTGGAGTCCATCTCGTCCCTCCTGTTACGCTTGGTCCGGGTAGGAACGAGCGTAGCCTCTGAAAACGCGGGAGGACAAGGGTACTGTCAGAAGGACAGTAACAAGGACGAAGGTAATGTTACGATCAAGTGTCGCAACGAAAGACAAGGGGTGTCGTCGGGGTTGACGACCGCAGGTATCGTTCGATCGAACGAAGGTAATCCAATCAAGTGGAGGATTACAAGTCGAGAGCGTCCACTCTGAAGTAGGACGAGGACTTTCAAGGAGACTTCCCACTGAAGGGTTGACAAGGAATGGGCTAGATTGCAGGGGACGAAGTACAGGAAAGTACAGAGGAGATCTAGCTTAGGGAATACGGAGAGTAGGTAGGGGTTTATATAGTACACTGGGCGGAGTCCGAACAAGCGGATGGAACACCATGGAACATGATGGAAGGAATATGAGTAATCCGCAGTATGGAAGATGAGTCAGAAGGACTGCGGATGAGTAAGTATTACAAACGAAATGAGTCATGGTGAGTCATGTGGACTGCGGATGAGTCAGATGAAGGAAATGATGACTAAACGATGGGTTAAGGGTATTATGTCATCATAGAAGAAAGAAAAGGTCAGAGCGTGGTTCGAACGCAGAGACTCGGTAGTCCGTAGTGAGAACGAGAGAAAAGAGAAAGAAACGAGAAAGTCGTAACACCTCCATCATCCTCGTCCAATCAACAGTCCTCTGTTTCAGAGCTTCCTCTTCCAGTTCCACCACCTACCACAAGTTCCCACAGCCCTTTCGAACCTCGTCCCTCGCCTTCTAGCTATGCCTCGCTTGGAACTGCCCTGGACCCTGTTGGAACTCCCGGTCGTTGCCTTCCGGCACGTGGATTACTTGAAAGAAGCCCTGGAACTGCTCTGATTCGAAGCTCCAGCCGAACAAGGAGAACAAGGAGAATTGGAGATGGTAACCATGATCATTCACAAGGAGAATGATCTCCAAGCAAATGGCCTTTGGATGTCAACTTCACTGTTGATATGCCATTGGTCTACAAGGGTAGATCTCACCTCTCCCCTTGACTTGCGCCATCAAAAGCGCCTTACTTACCCGGTTCTTTTCATCGAACCGGAGCTACCACCTCTCTCTTAGGATGCTCCCCTCTGGTTACCAAATCTCATCATGACTCTCTCTTTCCCTAACGAATCTCTTTTCTCTCTCGCTACCTCTATCGGCTGGGCTCCTTCAACTCAGACTAACGATGACCCCTTCCTGACCAACTCCCTCATTCACTGGCAAGGATACGAGATTATGCATTCACATCATTTCCCTCAATGCTTCCCAGAGTAACAAGAGCTCACTTACTCGATCCTCTTCCCCAATTATGTTCATGGCTCCCATTACTCGGTTCCATGGACGCCATGTCAAAGGGAGGTTTTAACGGTTCAGGAGTGGAATGTGGACTTTGATCATAAGCAAAGGATGAGGTTTTATGATCTTAATCCTGTATACCTCATTCTAAAAGCCCTTATACTTGAACCAGCCACTTGCGACTGGGCTTTAGATTGCTTACGACAGTTTTCACTAGGACCTTATCATTGTTTAGACGTCGGACAGGTACAATTGGACCTTATTACAAATGTCTTCTGTTACCACCGATCCGGTACTGCTGTCGCTCATGGACAAACTGACACCAAGCCTGAAGCTGTGGATAGTTTGATATGGAGACGACGTGTCATCTATGACACTGAGTCCATATTGGCCACTTCCTCCCATGGAAGGCCTATATGTACGCAAACAGAAGCAAAGGCTCGAGCGGCACCTTACTGAATCATATGTATACTCTTCTTTTCTTGAAACTTTTCTCTATACTTGGTGTACTCCTTATTTTTCTTGTTCTTTTTCCCGTTACCCGGTTCAACCCGAAGATCCTAATGATTATCTTGTACACAATGAACATTACTTTCCTACGTTAGGTTTTGAATGATTCAAAACCCTATGTAGAGACAATCCTGTACCAAATAATGTACACTATTGGCCTTGGAGTAAGGCTCAAAGTCCTCACAACACTCGAAAGGACTTGAAAAGACTTCAGGAAAAGAAATGGGAAGAAGACAGAAAAAGAGATTGTAGAAAAGAAAGAGATAACACAGACACTCCACTACCTACTGGACAGAGGACTACTGGACAAAAGATGCCTGGACACATGTCGGATACCGAGGATCCAGAATATCTTACAGATTATTTTGAGGAAGTTACCGAGGTCACTCTTGAGGAACCAAAGGATGAAACAGAAGAGGATACAGGCGACATTCCATTTCTATTCTTTGATAATCTCATTCCAGATGCCGATCTTTTTGTACAGATCTTGTTTTCATATCTTTTCTAGTATCATCATGGCAGCAAATCAAACTCCTTCTGACTTTACTGTAACCAAAGATCATCTTGCTTGTGTTCCTGTTCTTGTTGGCACCTCTAACTATACTGCATGGAAGATTGCCCTGCGAGGTCCCCTTCAGATGCTTGGTGGTTGGTGTTTCATCACCAGTTCCCATACTCATGCAGCTTGCTCCACAGCCACTACTCAGGCGGATAAGGACAAGTGGATTGCCATCAATTACAAAATCGTAGGCTTCCTTGCAACCACTATGAGTGTGGAGTTACGCGCAAGTAGTCTGAGACTATGTTCAAGAAGGCGCTGTTACCCATCCTTCCCTCTCCATGAAGTTATGGAACAAGATGGAGTCACTGTTCGGGAAAAGAGGTATTCCCGGCCAATTCATGATATTTTCCGATCTTCTCCGAGTGAGGATCGAGACCAACAAGCTTTCCGAGGGATTATCGACAATCACCTCGATGTTTATGCAGTTGGAAGTGGCCGGCCTTACCATTCCTCCTGAACTCAAGGCCATGATTCTCCTCTCTCTCCTCCCTTCCTCCTTCGATGGTATGATCTCTCATATCATCCAGACCATAGAGCAACCCGACTTCAATGTCGACAATATGCTTCCTTGTATCTCGAAGGAAGTCAATACCCAACGCTCCGGTCTTACTTCTTGATCCTTGGCTCACCATCTTTCCACCTCCAACTCATCCTCATCTGCTAATCGCATGTCTGCTCTTCACCGCGGACCTGGTCCTCAACGTCCTTGGAACTCTGGTAATAACCAAAACCAGAATTCTCCTTTTCCAAATCAGTCCTATCAGTCTGGTTCGAGACCTAACAACTTTCGAGGATGAGCTACATGTGGTCACGGAGGTCCTTCCAGAGGACGAGGTGCATCCACACGACGTGGCAAGCATAATGCTGATAATTTTCAGCATCGCCAGGATCAAAAGAAGGGAAAGGGAAAAGCAAATGCCACAGGCTTTGCTAACATGGCGACCATAGACGAAGAATCCATGGTCATTGACCTACCTGAAACAGAGGTAGAGACACCGGTACATGATACCGAGAATGAACAGGTAACTATTTCTGGTCATGGCAGTTTTACTGACATCAACTATGTCTCCTCATGGAACATTAATCAGAATCCTGAACAGAATCCGATACTGGATGAGTTCGCAGATGACTATATGGTCACACAAGCTGATGAAGAGGATATGTTGAGTACTATCTCTAATTCTGGATGGGATGTACGTCCTTCTGAGATCAATCAGTATCTCAATTGTCTTTCTGCTGGTACTGATGTCGATACTAAAATACTACATCATCATCAGGAAAGTGGCATGGAAATTGCTGCCTATGGTTCGTCCTCTTCCTCTACCTCTCTGCCTCATATCAACCCTTACGAGAGACAACAGGCAGATCTTCAGCTTAAACGCTATACTGCCGCAGAGAAGGGTAAGGGGAAGATAAGGACAAATTCCCAAGAGTCTGAATCCTATTATGGTGACACTCGGAGATATAAAGATGGTACCTGGAAATATGGTTTGGATTCCAGAGATAGAGATGATAATATACCCTCAGACCTGATATAGACGACTGGGGAGATAATGATTGTAGTAGTTTCGACAATGATGATTACTCCTCTTACTGTTACATAGCAGGATCTAAGTCTTCCCGTTCTACGGAGTTTATCAGCGATCACTGGATGGTCAATTCAGGTTGTTCCAACCATATTACTCCTTTTGAATCAGATTTTACTATTCTGGGAGATGATACTAAATATGCTCGTATTGTGGACGGTACATCTATAAAGATGATCGGTCCAGGAACAATCCTTCTCAAAGGATATGACAATCGTGTCGTCACTTTAACAGGAGTCTGGTTTTCTCCAGATGCTTCCTGTCGCCTCCTTTCTACTAATCAGTTAGCCCTTCAGGGTTATCAGATAATCATTGGCAAGACTACTGATGTTCTTGACGAGCAAGGCAACCTTGTGATTCGGGCGACCGCCTCATCACCTGGTGATATTCTCCATTGGTTTCAGTTGATTCCAATTCCACCTACTGGAGACCTTAACTCCTTGCAGAATATGTCTTCTTACGAACTTTGGCATCATCGTTTCGGACATTGCTCTGACAATGCTCTTAAACATGCTTCCTGTTCTGCCTCTGGATTGCCTTCTCAATCTTCCTGCCCGACCACCCCTTGTCCTGGCTGCCTTTATGGTAAGGCCCATGAACGACCTCTTGGTCCTTCCTCAAAGCTTTCTTCTCAGGTTCTTGGTTTGGTTCACACTGATTTCATTGAGCTTCCTTTGGAATCTTGCTCTCGTTGTCACTGGGTGCTCACTTTTATCGATGATTGCAGTGCTTTTGCCCTCTTGGCATTTCTTCACTCCAAGTCGGACACTGCCTCTCACTTTCGCGCTATGGTTTTACATGCTGAGTCCCTTACTGGTCTCTCTCTTACCTCTGTCCATTTGGACCATGGTGGGGAATATCTTGGCCAAGAGTTGTTACAGTTCTTCACGTCCAAAGGTATCACTCGCCAATACTCTGTTCCTCATCTACCACAATAGAATGGTAGGGCAGAGAGGTTTAATCGCACCATTATGGACAAAGCCCAGGTCATGTGCTTACATTCCAACATGCCTCCGTCCTTTTGGCAGGATGCTGTTGAGACTGCACTCCATATCTACAATTGTCAGCCTTTGCGACGACACAAATGGAAAACCCCCATTGAGATATTCATTGGAAAGAAGCCAGATGTTTCCTATTTCCGTATCTTTGGATCAAAAGCATATGTCTTTATTCCAAAAAATATACGAGTCAACAAATTATCTGCTAAAGCAGAAGAAATGGTATTCATTGGATATGAAACAGATACGAAGGGATATCACTTCTGGTGTCCTTCTCGAAGACGAGTATTCATCTTGTCCACAGCCACTTTCGATGAATTCACATCCCCTTTGTTGCGACGCTTTCAAGGAGCTATCGAGATAACCCTAGATTAGGGCAGGACAATAGGATGAGGTAGTCAACGAAATGACTGTGACAATCAATGGCAATCAATGTCGAGGGAAACTCGAAGGATAGAAGTATGACTCGGATAGTCACCTATTCCCTGGCTTAGGATAGCTGTTACGCTTGGTCCGGGTAGGAACGAGCGTAGCCTCTGAAAACACGGGAGGACGAAGGTACTGTCAGAACGACAGTAACAAGGACGAAGGTGTCGTTACGATCAAGTGTCGCAACGAGAGACAAGGGTGTCGTCGAGGGTGACGACCGCAGGTATCGTTCGATCGAATGTCGAGATGAAGGTAATCCAATCAAGTGGAGGATTACAAGTCGAGAGCGTCCACTCAGAAGTAGGACGAGGACTTTCAAGGAGACTTCCCACTGAAGGGTTGACAAGGAATGGGCTAGATTGCAAGAGACGAAGTACAGTGAAGTACAGAGGAGATCTAGCTTAGGGAATACGGAGAGTAGGTAGGGGTTTATATAGTACAAGGGGCGGAGTCCGAATAAGCGGATGGAACACCATGGAACATGGTGGAAGGAAGATGAGTAATCCGCA
>JBBPME010000626.1:0-11941 GCA_038090155.1 Rossbeevera pachydermis
CCGTCGACGGCCACGGCATCAGATGTAATCGTGTTATAAGCTCGGTACTCGACTCACATGAACTCTTCGACTCGTCGAAACAACCCGATCCAAGTCACCCACCATCATGCAGTCCCCGAATCCCCTGCCCTCCGCCCCCCTGTCGCTCCTTGCTCAGCTCAAGCAACAGTCAGATGACTTTCTGTCCACCATAATCAAGGCGAACCATAAATCCCAATTTGCTCAGCATGTTCCAGAGCTCTCCGAGTTTCGTCGAGCTACCACCGACCTCATCACCGGAATGGATAATCAATCCCTTGCCGACGCATTCCGAAAGACAGTTCCCTTCACGACCTACGACGCATACGCACCCTTCATTGCAAAGTTTTTCGAAAAACCCTGCAAAGAAAATTCAGTAGTCGACTTGCTTGCCCCTGGAATACCAGATTATCTCTCCCATTCCAGCTCCACTTCGGGTACCGTTCCCAAATACTTCCCCAAATACAACTGCTCTTCGCCCGTTGCAACTTCAGATGTTGGTTGGTGGAATGTCTCTGATCCCAGCCGGAGGCGCACCACATTGCGCTTGGTATATCTCGTGGCCGGGCAGATGGATGTCGAAGACGAAGACAACTGTCCCGTCAAGAAAGTTTACCTGTGTGCCGTGTCTAACATATATTCGAGGCATGACTTGAATTTGAGCTTCGAACGTGACGAAGAGAGAATGGGAACGTTTGGTATGATTCACGCCTTCATACCTTTTTGCTATCCTTGACATGTCACGTTCCTAGTGCTCGATCACGCCGTACCACATGCCGCTGGATTTATAAAGAAATGGCGATCTTTCCTCCTCATACACGGACTGTTTGCGGTTGCGAACAGGACCCTTGAGACCATGTCGATGCTGTACGTCAGTACGTTTGTGGACATGATACGCTGCCTCGATGTGGAGTACGACATGGTGGTGGATTGTGTCGAAAATGGGATTATTCCGAAACTAGATGGGGTAGAAGACCTTCGATGTTATCTAGAGGTTTGTTCAAAGTCATGAGATTCGTACTGGATTCTGACGTGTTATTCAGCCGCATCTTTTGCCAGATCCCGAACGTGCGGCAGAGCTGCGCAGCTTCGGACGCCCCTCTAGTCGCCAAGGGTGGTGCGCCGATGTCTGGCCAAAGTTGCGTTCGATCACCAGCATCGCCAGTGGTTCATTCGCGACATCTGTCCCATTGGTATATTTATGATTCCCTGTACCTATTCCCTTCGTCCTAACGAAAGATCTCTCTGTGAAGGCTCGATCTTACCTTGGTCCAGACATAGACATCTGCCCTCGTTACTATGCGACCACAGAGACCTCGAAGCTTGGGTTACCTTACGATCTGCAAGAGTCGAACCTGTACAAGCTGGCGAAGAGAAACATGATTGAATTCCTGGATGTGGAAAAGAGTACCGACTCGGTCACTTCACTCTCACAAGTGGTAGGTTGGAATTTGAATTTGTTGCCGAACGACGTCAGTGACTGATGGACACGACAGTGGGAGGTTGAAGTTGGGAAACGATACGAAATTGTGGTCACGAACCCTGATGGCCTATGGCGTTACCGTCTGGGAGATGTGATCGAGATCGCTGGGTTTGACCCAACAGATGGTGTTCCCATTATGAAATTTGTTGAGCGCCGCAAGTGAGTAGTCAGAAATGGGCAAGATACATCCACTGACTAGCCTCCGTGTGAGCAGCATGGTCATGCGATTCCATAATTTCATGCTCAGCGAGAAAGAGCTGAGAGCTGCGGTGTCTTCTGCCATCTCTTCTATGCCGGAAGTGAACGTGTTGAATTGGACGACGACCAAGGACGAACGGCGATTGCCAGGCACTGTTGGGTTCTTTTTGGAACTTGCCAGTGACGAGGGTAAGCTTTCGAGTATTGCATGGATTTTGCACTGGTGCTGACAGATGGTATACTAGGATCGGAGATTTTGCTGAATGCCCCGAATCGAGTGTTGGATGCGTTGTTGAAATTGAACCCGAATGTTGCTGCAGCTCTCGCTGCTGAATTCTTCCGCAAACCAACTATACGACTTGTGCGACCTGGGACGTTTGGGGAGTTTATGCAGTTCAAAGTGGAGGAAGGCAGTAAGAACGTGGGGCAGATCAAAGTACCGGCGGTGCTGCCCAAGGCTGAGTATGTGACCTGGTTTTCGGAACGCGTGGTGCGGGAGCTGTGAGTCCCTTAGTAGCTGGGAAATGGTCACGATTGTTGTATGTATATATAAAACTGGATTTGCCTTTGAAATGGTTGCTAGCAATGATTGACAAATGAATGTAGAGCACAGACGCTGACTAGAACGACCGGATCCGACGAAAAAGGAAATTTATGACATGGCCAACGCGTGGAAGTTGCAGCTTTTAGTATCCTACTGCGCCAATGCAGGTACTTTTCCGCTGGCCAGTGGCCAATTCATGAGAGCAACAGGGATGGAGAGGCATGACCTACTGGAGGATCATCATTAAAGCTCTGGGGGTGTATCCAAAATCGAAAAAAATCCACAGACATACTAGAGGATCTCATCATTAACGTTCATCATACGCCACGGCAGCCTCAGAGGACAACAACAGTATCGGGTGGACCGCCTTCTGGGCTATCAGTTCAACCGAGATGATCGTACCACCACGCCGCTTCGTGGAGATGCCGAGGACATGGTCATTCAAACTAAAGAGCACTGACGTAGTATACCCTTGTTTACGGTGATGTGGGATAAGATCGTGATCTCTGCACGACCGAGTTGGATGCACGCCAGACTTCGCGCTATCCTCTCTTGCGGAAAGACGGCGAAATCGAACAAAGATTCGGAAATTCTTGATATTGGCTCGTAGTAGCGGATGAACAAACTCAACTGCATGAACCAGTGCCCCGGTCAACATAATAATTTTCCAGGCTGAGATCTTTGTAGTATGAATACATCTGCGGGAGAAAACACCAATAGGCTGGGACAAGGTCGACGAACTCGAATTTAAGACACTACATTTAGGGCACGAGTCCGAGATGACCATGATCATGAAGAAACATGTTTCCTTGCTTATCCGGTTACATAGTGCCATTTAGGTATCTCCAACGCGAAAGATCGATGCCAACGATAAATGTTATTTCTCAGATGGCTAAATGCGTATATCACCATTACATGCCTGTGACTCCTCATAGTTTGGTAGGTATCGCTGCCTGCCAATCCACACGCCCAACCTTGTTTCACAATCTCGACGTACACAACCTTCGATAAACAACACACTCACCTTATCGGGGGCAAAGCCGATTGACCGATTGAACCCCTAGGGACAGCATACCGAAGTTGATTTCGCATTCGCACCAAATGAACCATACCGGCTTCACCATAAGCCTAGAAAATTCATAAACATAATGCATTCCATGCGAGAGACGTACTTACGCTCCGCGCATACAAGAACGCGCGCCCAAGCCCAACAGCCTTTGCACCGAGGCAGAGCGCTTTCCAGTACATCTAGGCAACATCAATCAACGCCATGAATTTCTAGCTCGGCGTTCGCTGACCAGTGGCAGTCCCGCGGGCCGCGACATATTCTCAAGAGCCTTTTCCACAGGCAGCTGATCCCTCATCTTGGACTGACTCTTTGTGTGTCAGCTGGGTGATCGAAGAGTGATCGAGATCACCAAGATGGTTTTCCAGGGGAATGTGTCGGAAGGGTGTATCGGTATGAAGGCTGCGATCGTATTGCGCCTAGCAACAGCCAGGATGACTTTCGATTCCCGGGTGATCCTAGTAGAAAGGGCAGCAAGTTGGTGACGTCGTACCACGCATTGTTGCTGAATGTGACCCAGCAGGAGCTGTGTACGCAAGTATGTAAGTGTGAGAGAAAGACTGTGTTAGCGAGGGAAAAAGTTCGCCGAGACAAAGTGCATCGCCGAGGGCCAAGCCTAAACGGAGAACGGTTGAATTTCAAAAAAGTCGACGTATGCCCCTCGCATCCGAACCGAACTATGGCGTGATATGATGTGATCGTGTAACTATGTTAGCAAGAAGAACTTCTCGCATCTTCGTAGCACCACGGCGTGCTCGCATCTAAATTGGGTCGCCCCCGATCCATCATGGATCTTGCAAAATAGAAATGTGACGTAACACCAAAACGGTAAAGACTTGGGCCGCCCGGCGGTCAGTCAATAAATTACTTCATTTGTACGTAATGGGAACTTCTTGCCCCTTGCAAGGGGGAATTGTTTGGAATTGTACAACAATAAATCCGCCCACTGCAGCGCATCCCGACCTCGACGGACTCGCAGCGTTCGCGCGCTCCGCGATCAGTTCCTCACCGTCGTCGGGAATTAATATTAATAACATTGCAGGGCATTGCAATGCCCATTAGTAGTACTACAAGTGATTAAGCGAACAACGTTGCCGTTGCTTCATCACGAATCACATTTACTTGGCATACCAATGATAGATGGATCCAGATCTTTTTACAACATTCCTTGATGACTTGTTCTTCTCCGAGTCCGCTCGAGATTGCTGGCTTTGCCGAGGCATAATCGGAGTCACAGATCGGGACAAATGGGTAGTAGTACTACCATGACGTAGTAGCAACTTCTAAGAAGTACTGGATTTTGCCGGTTGTCCGGTTGTGACTTCGCCCGACGAGCATTTCGGAAATTACGCATTCTTAGGTGGGATACGTTATGTATTTGTTGCGATAAAGATAAAAAAAAAACACTGACAACCTCCTGTGATACGGACGCTCTACCAGCTTGTAAGTTGCGCCAAGTGACTAGCACGGTTCTGAACCAACTGCCAGTAATAGTCCATGATTTGCTGCACTGCTACATCATGACATAGCACGTATACCCATGTTCCCATAGACAGCTTCATGAGCATATCTCGGAGATACTCTCGGCCTACATCAATCTCGGGACTGGCTCTGCAACTCAACAATGATTCAGACTGTTTGCATACGCAATATAATGAAAATCCTATGAGGTTTTGTAACCGTTCAACGATCATGGCAAAGTCTCAGTTCGGACAGCATTTCTTGCAAATTGCAATGATCGAACTCGAAGCACGCGACAGGTTTCAGTCTACACTTTTTTTGTACATACAGGTGGCAATGACGAGAACAATATTCGTGACGTGGTGTTTCACAATTCGCGCAAGACCCTGTCGGAGAACCACGTCACGTACTCAGCCTTGGGCAGTACGACTGGCACTTTGATCTGTCCGACGTTCTTACTGCCTTCGTCAAGTTTCATCTGACGGAAGTCGCTGAATGTCCCAGGCCGAACCAGTCGGATGGTCGGTTTGCGGAGCGTTTCAGTTTCAAAACGCTTGAAAATATGTGGCTTTAATTTGAAGAGCGTATCCAGTACTTTATCCGAGGCAGTGAGTGCAAGGTCAGGCACTAAATCAATGGCGTTCTGTGAATAAGATACGACATGACGAAAATCAGCAAAGGCTTACCTTCGTCGCTTGCAAGTTCAACAAAGAATCCAACCGTCCTAGGCAACCAGCGATCGTCGATTGTCGTAGTCCAATCAACGATGTTCACAAGAGGTGCGGATAAGATTGAAGCCCTCAGCTCTTGTTCTGTGAACACGATTCGATCGATCGTCATGACCGCACTGTCAACGAGTTAATTAACAGGGAGACCCTGAGCATGTACAAATGCTCACTTGCGACGCTCAACGAATTTCGCAATGGGAGTACCATCTGTTGGGTCAAACCCAGCAATCTCGATGACATCTCCCAAACGATAACGCCAAAGGCCATCGGGGTTCGTTACGACAATTTCGTATTGTTTCCCCACTTCAATCTCCCACTATCGTTTGGATTAGTGGCCGGCATCGTTTGATAACAAGCACCGACCCACCACTTGCAACAGTGAGTCAACCGACTCGCTCTTTGTGACGTCCAGGAACTCGATCATATTGATTTTCGTCAACTTGTACAGGTTGAGCTCCCGTGGATTGTAAGGTGTCCCGATCTTTGCGGCGTCTGAACTTGCATAGTTACGAGGGCATATATCTATGTTGGGACCAAGATAGAATCGAACCTGACCCAAACAACGTCAGGGCGGTCGAAATGAGTACAAAGATCGTAAACGTACCAGTGGAATATGCGATGCGAATGCACCACTGGAGACTGCAGTGACCGAACGCAATTTTGGCCAGACATCAGCGCACCAACCTGGACGGCTAGAAGGGCGACCGAGGCTACGCAGCTCTGCCGCACGTTCGGGATCTGGCGTCATGGCTTGCTAAATCACGATTTAGAATCCAGTTATGCATCCAACAACTCGAACCAACCTCCAGGTGAACACGGAGCTCTTCTATCCCATCCAGAGTCGGAATGGTGCCCTTTTCGATACAATCCACCACCGAGTCGAACTCCACATCGAGATAGCGAATCAGATCCACAAACGTAGTGACGAATATCATAGACACAGTCTCGAGGGACCTGCTAGCAACCGCAAATAGACCATGTACGATGAGGAAAGATCGCCATTTCTTTATGAATGCAGCGGCGTGCGGCACAGCATGGTCGAGAACTAGGAGGTAACCTGTCAAGATAAGAAAATAGTCGGATAACGTGAATCATACCGAATGTTGCCATTCTGTCCTTATCATCTTCGAGACTCAAATTCAATTCTTTCCTGGAAATTATATTTGATCCAGGACAGATGAAGATTCTCTTGACAGCGCGATGCTCCTCATCTTCGAGATCCATTTGATCAGCCCCAAGGTAGAGTAAGCGCAAAGCGGTGCGGCTTCGGTCGGTACCAGAGATGTTCCACGATCCACTGGCCGCAGCCGCTGGCATTGCGGACGAGCGGGGGTATTTGGGAAAGTATTTGGGAACAGCACCGGAAGTGGCGCTGGAATGTGCGAGGAAATTTGGTAGTCCGGGGGCGAGTAAATGGACTACGGAAAGGGCTTTGCAGGGCTTTTCGAAAAACTTTGCAACGAAGGGTGCGTATACGTCGTAAGATGTAAAGGGAACCGATTTTCGAAATACGTCCGCAAGGGCGTCGTTGTCCATTCCGGCAATGAGGTTGGCCGTGGCTCGGCGAAACTCATTGAGCTCGGGAGCAGCCTGACCGAATTGGGACGTAGAGTTCGCTCTGACTATGGTAGACAGAAAGTCATTGGTCTGTTGCTTCAGCTGAGCGAGGACCGGTGGAGGGTTCGATGGCAGAGGAGTTGGGGGTTGCATGAAGGGCGATTTGAATCGAGTTGTTTCGACGAGAAAGAGAACCTGAAATCGAGAGTCAAGCTTATAACAACGCTATTCGCGACGGTGTCAAAGTCCTTGCTCGGTACCAGGCATAATCGGAATCACTGATCAGGATAAATAACTAATTCAGAGCTTCCAGCCAACTTATCTGCGTACAAGACCCCATTTAGATCAATCGTAATGGAACCAGTCGCCGATAAAGAAATGCCCTCTTTGAAACTTGCCATTTCCGTAAGCGCTTCCAAGCAGCTGAACGTAACGCTCACGACACTGACGCACGCAGTGACCGTGCGCAACGCCCTCACCAACGTGCATCGGTCTCGTACGTCCATTTCCCCACATTTTTTTTCTCATCATGACAGTCGTCACACACTTTACATACTAAGATGCTTGCTCCAGAACGGCGCTGGCACCATATCCAGGACTAGTACCCGTTGGGCTAGGTATGGTGGCTGCTAGCCAGTGGCCACGCGGGTCAGAGATGGGGACCTTACTGATAAATTGGTGCTGCGGGTAATTGTTGGCGTGGCAGAGCATGGTGAGGAAATCACTGACTCAGGGACTATTTGGACACACGGCAACGCGTCAACCATGACTCTGCTTTTACTCTTTCATATGGCTGAGTCGGATGCTGATGCGTTTATGCCGCAGTGGCATGTGTCCCAGGGACAGCCGGAACGGCTAGAACATGCATGTCAAGAAAAACCTACATATTGGGCAATTGGATATACAGTACGTATGTAGTGGATGATAGACCTACGCGACGGTTATGTAGTGCTTCGTAACATATGATATCGTCGCCACTCCTGTTCATTGAAGGGTCGCTCATTACAGGGTGAAAATAATTTCCAGATCAGCCATTTGTCGGGTTAAACATAACTCGGCGGGCTTACTCGGCTACGGCCTGCAGCAGATCCGGGTAGGCCGGGTCACCGGTGTGATCCCAGCCGTTGAAATCCCAAGCGAAAAAGAATATGAGGGTGCAATATTGCTTTTTCTGGGACTATTTGTTCTAAATGGAGGTCGAATCAGAATCCTTTATTACGACCACTATTCGTTCCTTTCTCGGTACAGCATCCGCATCGCTCCGGATCCGTAGAACCGTACTAGCTGAGCAAAGTATTCGGTATCCCGGCAAAGTTGCGTCCTTCTAGTATTAGCTCTTTTTGGTCGACAAAGAAACTAAGCGAATATGATCGCCGCATACGTTGCGAAGTCCACGTCGTATTGATCAGGAAGTCGATATCGTGCGTTAGTAAATGAGTCAATGCTTCAACGTTCTGCACCTTGTCAAGTGCCCCGCGGTGGAACCGAATAGCTCGGATACCGCGTGATACAAAAAGCAGACGACGGTAAGGTCCCCAACTCAGTGCCCCCCTTCCATTCAACCACTTTTTGCATTTTATTCCCGAGCAATGGTTCTCACAGTTGTATGTGTCCTCCTACCTAATTTGACTTATCCGTCATTCATCTCTTGTAGCCCGCTGTAACTCAGATACTTGTGATCGGGGGAGGCCCCGCAGGCAGCTACGCAGCAACTGTTCTTGCAAGAGAAGGTTTCGACGTCGTACTTCTGGAGTCTGCTAATTTCCCAAGGTCGGTGCCCGATACTCCGAGACGAACCACGGAATACTGATAAGTTTGTGAAACAAAGATATCACATCGGAGAAAGTTTGCTGCCGTCCGTTCGACCATTCTTGAGGTTCATCGATGTAGAGGAAGCCGTGAAGAACCACGGATTCTGCGTCAAGGTATGTGACGGCGTAGAGACTTGTCTAGCGCGACTCTCCGAATGCAAAGCTGAACCGATATTCAGCCTGGCGCTGCAGTTAAACTCAACCAGCATAAACGAGAAGGATGTAAGCGTTTGGTTTCTCACATTCGAAAGTGGAGTTTGTCGCTCAAATCGATTCACAGACACTGATTTTATTGGGTTGGACCCCAATGGCGGCGCATGGAACGTTGTAAGTATAGGATTTATGTCCAGATATGTACACTAGTAAAACGTTTTGACCCCACAGATCCGAGCGGAATTCGACGACCTACTTCTCAAGTACGCAGCCAAGAGCGGCACAACGGTGATCGAAGAGACAAAAGTCACGGAGATTAGCTTCGATGGCGAGCGTCCTGTTTCTGCCTCCTGGGTGTCGCGCAACGGCGTCGAGGGTCAAATTTCGTTCGAGTATTTGGTGGACGCCTCCGGAAGGAATGGCATAATGTCCACCAAGTATCTCAAGAACAGGCGCTACAACAAGAGTCTACAAAATATCGCATGCTGGGGATACTGGGAAAATACTGGATGCTACATGCCAGGGACCAATCGGGACAACGCTGTGTGGATAGAGTCCCTAACCGGTAAGCTTTGTCTGATGGAGAATGATTCTTGTTTACAACGCCATGCAGATGAGTCCGGGTGGTCGTGGTTCATTCCTCTTCACGATGGCACGACTTCGGTCGGAATCGTCATGGATCAGGACATCAGCAACCGCAAGAAGAAAGAGCTCCAAAATCCTACTGGTATGCCGAGCCTGCAAGCGCATTACATGCAGGAAGTCCAAAAATCACCTGGTCTGATCAAGTTCTTGGAAAACGCGACTCTCAAGAACTCGGGGAAGCCTGGATCGATCAAAAGCGCAAGTGATTACAGCTATTCTGCATCGTCGTACGCGGGGGACCACTATCGTATTGCAGGAGATGCTGGTGGTATGTCATCTCGGGATAGAGGGGAAACACGGTCTTACGCATTCAAACAGCCTTCATTGATCCCTTTTTCTCCTCTGGTGTTCACCTTGCGTTCACCGGGGGTATGTCCGCTGCGGTGTCGATCGCAGCTTCTATTCGCGGATTATCCAGCGAACGGGAGGCCCAGGAGTGGCACACCTCTAAAGTGGCCACGTCGTACACCAGGTATGCACAATTAAATTTCGGTACCATGTGGTTCAAGTTATTAATCTCTGCATGGACTAGGTTCTTGTTCGTTGTCCTCGGGACGTATAAGCAGATCCGCAACCAATCAATTGATGTAATGAGCGATGTGGATGAGGACAACTTTGATCACGCTTTCGACATGATCCGACCTGGTATGTGCAACCAAATGTATTGGGTTTCTGCTCATTGTGTTCCGTGCAGTCATTCAAGGTACCGCAGACGTCGGTAAGGCTGTGACAGATGACGAGATTCACGTGGGTTGATTGCTATAAGCCTGATGCACGATGGCCGCTGAAGTGGGTTTGGTTTTGCAGAAAACGATGGACTTCTGTCGCAACGTGTTTGCTCCTACCGACCCCGCTATGCACGAGCGTGTAATTGCGCGGTATGTTGCCCTTTTTTCATCCTGTTGATCTCCACTAACGTACTACAAACCACCAGAGTTCCTCAGGAGTGGACGGACCCTAATGGCCCAATCCTTCTGGACACGGATCTCGACAAGCTTCTGGATCCCAATGACGAAGAGGCAAGGCATGTTATCAGCGAAATCAATGCGCGCAAGCAGATCCATTCGATGTATAACCCCATCGAATTCTTTGGCGGCGAAAACGGCATCGGGTTCAAGGCGGTGCTACAGCGCGGGAGTCTTGGCTTGGTAGCTTCTTGATTCATTAAATAGAAGGACTCCGAACCCTGGTTTCTCTGTCACATGATCGGGTCGACATTTACGTACAAAATGCATATTATGGAATAATGTTTATGTATATTCATGCCCTGTTTATGCATCTTTTTTCTTGGTAACATTGCCTGAGTTGGGGGCTGTCTGAAGACTTTATTTTCGACGGGAAATGAAACTGTGTTTTTCAACTTCAGGATCTGGGTCTGAACGTGTAAAATTCTAGGATGTTGCAACTTTGCGTTCCTGCTACCACACGTACAGCGCTCTCAGCCTTTACATAAGACTGTCATCCGCATTGATCACCGGGAAACGGGTCTATCGGCACGGCCACTCATGAACGACTCGGAGGAGCTAGCCAGGCCCTGGGAACTGGTAGATGGTGGAGTAAAGCGAGCACTGAAAGGTTGTCACGCAGACATCATTCTTTACAAAATGTATGCCATGACCGTTTTTTTCATAGTATCTGTGGACCGATGGCGTGTCATGGAGGGAACACTTTGATTCGCAGACACTCTCCTCCAATTAGCAGATGAAGGTTCGTTCAAATTAGTCCGCCTGAGGAGTGGTGTGTACCGGTGAATGGTGATCATCCAGATTTGATGATCACTTCTTAAATGCTTGACAGAGAACATATTCCTCCTGGAAGTATACATAGGTAACAAAGGTAGGTGATTCGCTTCTGTAAATTACATTGACTTTCGGTGTAAGTACTGTATTGCCTACAATAAGCTGAACCTGACTCATCCGAAAGCAACCTATTCAATTCTACGGCCTGTTCCCGGTCAACCCAAGTGTCACGTCTGTCCGGCCGAGATGCGCTTCCAAAGAATGACTTGACCCAGGACCCTTTGTTTTTTGTAAAGGAGCTTCTGTGTGCGATCGAATCCTTGAGCATAGTCAGAACCGATTGCCTTGATTCAACCAATTTATCCTGGTGCCGTGGGCTCGGGTGGTTTACGATCAGCAACGTGATACATGTAGTGCTGTGCCGGCCCGGCTTGGCCTGAAAGCCCCGGCTCGGGCCCGGCTTAGGGGGGCTCGGGCCTTGACAAATTGCAGGCCGGGCTTTAAGCCCCTAAAAGCCCCTAATCGGGGCCCGGCCCGG
>JBBPME010000627.1:0-11935 GCA_038090155.1 Rossbeevera pachydermis
TACCAAGACTTAAATCACTGACAAGCAAGATAGGCACAATATCTATCTAGATTCCATTTTAACTTAATCAACAAACCAGGAACATCTATAGGGAAGGCAGATGCATTGTTAAGGAGAGACAATCATAGAGCAGGTATAGAAAACGACAACAAAGAGATGTTCCTCATTCCCCTAGAATAGGTAGTTAAAACCATGGATGGCCTGGTGACCCCTACCACATCCCATATGGTTAAAGCAATGTCCGAACTGTTATGACTGGCTTAGGTAGGGTCAGCTGTAGACTTGATGGATACTAAGGTTGAGGGTTGGGAGTCCTAAGATAGACACCAGAAGATGACGAATGACTAAGGGTGCCTCGAGAGCTCCACCACAGAGCATAACAAGAGGGCTTGACTAAGGAGTCCGAAGGGGAAGAGGTCTTGGGACAACAAGGGGCTAAGGGTGCCTTGAGAGCTTTACTGCAAAGTGTAGCAAGAGGGCTTGACTAAGGAGTCTGAAGGGGAAGGCCTTGGAATGACAAGGGACTTAGAGTAAGGAGCACACGCTCAGAGGGACTAAGGGTTGGGCTGAGAGCAGATGTATTTGAGAGTATTGAGTAGCTCTAGCTTAGGATTACAAGGACAAGTGTCTAGAGTTTATATAGGAAGGGGATAGAAGGTCATGGAACATGACCAAAGGGGAATGTGTCATCCACAGTAAGAATGAGTTATGAAGACTGCAGATGAGTAAGAGTACACTAAGCAGATGACGAAGCACTATGAGTAATCATAAGTAAGGAGGATTGGTAATCTGCAGTTGTGGATGAGTCATGAAGACTGCAGATGACTGAAGTACAGTGTGTAAATGATAAACAAGAGGAAAGCATAGTGATAAGCATTGATGAAGAGAGAAAGAGAAAGAATACAGGCAAGTTGTAACATGAACTGCTTCTCTTTGAGAAAATACAACTTATCATCAAGGGATCGAACAGCTGGATGGATGTGAAAGAAGAATGAATTTGTGGTTCTATAATAACAAAATCTGGGTCCCAATGAAATATTGGCTGGATGTACTTGCCTATTTCATGATCACCCCCTAGCAGGACATAAAGGGGCTGATAAAACTACCAAACTGGTACAACACTATTACACTTGGCCAGCTATGAGATCTCAGATCTCAGATTACTACAAGGCTTGCACTTGTTGTGCCAGGATGAAGCCAACAACCCAAGCAATGGCTGGACTTACCAAACCGTTGCCCATACCTGAAGGTCCCTGGAAGGACATCTCCATTGATTATGTCACCAGTCTACCAGTTAGTCACAGTTTTGATGCAATCCTAGTGGTGGTCGATCGATTTTCCAAGAAAGTGGCATTCATACTGTTACAAACCCTCTTTTGCAACCTAGCTTTAGCGCCAATTCATCTTATCTTATCTTATCTTATCTAAGCGCGCGCCAATCTTATCTTATCAATCAAGCGCCATACTTTATCTTATCGTATCACGTGACTCGAGTCCAGACCACTATGACATCATACCTCATGGCTAGCGCATGCTAAAGGCATGGTAGCCTCATGTTGTAGTTCTAGACCACCGTTCCTATGAGCGTGTGAAACACTATACACATATATAGTAGATTATCTCACGAGACGTCATCGCTTACTGAGCACTTGCCCTAAAGTACGCCTCATGGTCACCTCATGTATAGTAGTATATAACAATGCTAGTACCAGCCAGACTCCTTAGTCTGTTCTGGTTGATTCCCCGACCTGAAATAGTCCCTTATCTCTTGAGTCCTTGTCTTTGGTGGTGACTTAGTGCCTTAACTGTATAGTTTTGGTCATTGCCAACACATACCCACTCATAAAATGGTCACATCTATCAGAATAGCAGAACTGTACCGAGATTACATCTGAAAACACCATGGACTACCCAATTCAATAGTATCAGATTGCAGATCACAATTCTCATCACAGGTGATGAAAAACTTATGTCAGATGCTGAGCATCGAAAGGAAAATGTCCATGGCATATCATCCACAGACCAATGGACAAACAGAGCATGTAAATAGAGAACTCTAGCAGTATCTCTGCCTGTTTATAGCAGAAAAACAGGATCAATGAACAGAATGGCTTGCAATTGCCCAGTTTAATATAAACAATACTCAGTCCTCTACAACCAGATTTGCACCCTTTTCATTGACCAAAACATTTGAGCCTAGATTAGGCTTTGAGCCCAGGGTTGCAACAGCACCCGCAGCCAATATGTTTGCGGCTTCCATGAAGTCAGTGCTCACTCAGGCTAAAGCAGCACTAGAGAAAACCAGAGAATAGATTAAATCCCAAAAGGATAACCACCATCATGCAGCTCCTGAATACAAGATTGGAGATCTTGTCTGGTTATCTACTTTGCACTTAGATCTGGGATCTGAATGCCCATCTTCTAAATTATCTGAAAGATGGATTGGCCCCTATCAGGTATTGGAGCAGGTTTGACCGAATGCAGTAAAGCTGTTGCTGCCCAAGTCTAATTGAATACATCCCATGGTGAATGTCTCCTGTATTAAGCCTTATATTGAACCTCTAGAGGGCCAACCAGTTTATAAACCTGGTCCACTGCAAGTCAATGATGAAGGTGTTGAAGAATACAAAGTCAACTATATTGTCAATTCTCGTCCTATCTATAGAGGTTTCCAATACTCAGTTCACTGAAAGGGCTATTCAGAAGATGATCACATGTGGGAGCCAGCCTCTGCTTTCAAAAATGCACCAGATGCTATAAAAGAGTTCCACAAGTCGCATCCAAACATTCCTCAGAAGTTATGGATGGCCCATGATATTTTCGACACTTTGTTTTCCCCTTATGAGAATTTGACAACTGGAACCACGGAACCCTCACCTGATCTGGAATCTCAGGCCTAGTAGGGGGTAGTGTTGCAAATCTTGTTCCTCAACCTGTTATCTTATCTTATTTTATCTAATCTCAGCATCAAATTTATCAAATTTATCTTATCATGGCATCTATCTCCCTTTATCTCTTATCTATGACATCATGGTCTAGACCAACACATATTGTACATAAGGCATGCTTCTTTCCATTTCTGCACTGCTTCTCTTTCATTTAATACACAGCCTCACTTCTTTACTTCTTTTTCCCAGGAATGTGAGAGCTCGTATATCCATTTATAGTAGCTAGTAGTTAGACACAGCTTGGTCTGTGTGCATGTACTCATAGTATATAAAGTGAATACATACAACTGAACAAGCCAGTCTCGTTCTGGTTGGATTCCTTTAATCTACCAGTTCCCCTCTCTATTCTTGTATTGGATTGAGGTGCTGAGTCCTTGGATTAAGGGTGCCTTCAGTTTGCAACATTACCTCCCATCTAGGGAGGATATTCCAGATCTGAGGAGTCACTTGGCCATTCCATAGCACAATCTGGAGAATAGATTGATTCAATCTCAGATTTTGAATTGGTGTAAACTGTTTGAATCATTTGCTGATGATTCTTGTCGAATTCGTCTAATGCGGCTTGTGCATGCATGAGGCTACAAGCAGGTTCCCAGGTTCTGCCATCCTTGCCATAACCTTTCCAGTGCACTAGGTACTGGAATCCTCTGCCTCTTTTTCATCAATCAATGATGCATTCTACCTCAAACTCCTCAGTACCCTCATTGTTACACTTGGTCCAGATAGGAATGAGTGTAGCCTCAAGAAGAAGGTTTTGGAATGAGGGACAAAGGCAGGGAGTCTTGAGGAGCGAGGGATCAAGACGATGAAGGGTCAAAGGTACTAGAGAAGTCTTTGAGGATTGAAGGGATCAAGACGACGAAGTTCTTCGAGGGTCAAGGGATTGAAGACAAGGTTCTGAGAGCAACAAAGACAACCTGTAAAGCTTGGGTAGAGCTCAAATGTTGAAGCATCCTTTCAAGTGCAGGACAAGGTCACACAGAGGGTTCGAGGAACAAGAGATATATTCACCAAGATGTATCTAGGGGATACTCGAGGAGGTCAAGGTTAGAGAAAATAAAGGTGATGGGAATCGCTTATAAATAGGGAAAAGGAACAATAAAAAGTGCAGTGATTGGTGGATAAAAGTGGTGTTATAGAACAGTATGGAATACTGTGAAATGTGTAGGTAATTCGCAGTAGAGAAGATGGAGAAGTTGCGGATGACTAATGATACATGGAAACGATGACAGGAAGAAAGAAAAAGGAGAGGGATCCATATAGATCGTAACACTCATTGTCAACTACCAATGGACTGGAGCGTATGACAGGTTGACCAGTCACTAAAGCTAGATTGCAAGTGAGGGTTGTAACAATGTTTTCTTAGGCATGCCAACACTGTTACAAACCCGTAAAACAGTAACCTAACTTTGCCCTAACCCTAGTTCATGGTTCCCTTTGTGGACCCCTAGCCCTAGCCATTGCTCTTGATCCGGAACCCTAGTAGGCACAGTGCCTATCCTCATTTTCCCACCTTACATTGCACACTTATTTATTGACACTCAAGTTTCCTTTTATAGTTATCGGCCTTCTTAGCACCCCTTGCTGACTAAGCACTGGCATTGCCCCATAGTCTGGACCTCCCCTTTCACTCTTCACATTGTCACATTGATGTCATGGTCCAGACTCTTATCACTTATCTATGACATCATGGTCTAGCCCACCTCATGGTTACCAGGCATCTTTCATTTCCATTCTTATTAACTTCTATTGCTCTAGACTGCTGCATGTATCACCTCATGGTGTACTGCCTCGCTTCTTATTACCTCATTGTTGCATCTTGGTACATAGCCTTACACCTCATAATGTACACATGGTCTCTTTAGGGTAGACAGGATTACATGGTCCATGCATTGTAGTCCATAGTATATAAGATAGCCACTTGGGAACTAGACACCCCAGTCTAGTTCTTTTGGTTCTTTGCATAGCTTGTGGGCACTGTCTAAGAGTAGCAACTATCCAAGGCTAGAAGAATAGGTGACTTACGAGTTTTACTCTTCACCTTCGAGTTTATTCCTCGACATCGTCATTGATTGTCATTGTCATTTCATTGACATTCTTCCTCCTATTGTCTTCACCCTATCTTAGGGTTATTTCGATAGCTCACCTCAAGTATCGCAACAAACACTTCCTGAACAATTTTTCTATGTTTGAACACATCTCTAGTTTTGGTGAAAATCATCAGATCATCAATATATATGATCACAATGTCTGGTATATCAGCAAAGATTTCATTTGTCATTTGCTGGAAAGTGACGGGTGAATTACACTGCCCAAAGAACATCACTAATGGTTTGAATGTGCCTCGATGGCAAACAAACTCTCCTTTCCTCTCATCTTCTTCTTTGATGTGGACGTTGTTATAGCCCCATTGTAGATCCATCTTCATAAATAATGTAGCTCCTTTCAGCTTATCAATAAGCTTGGAGATAAGCAGTAGAGGGTAATTGTTTTTGATGGTCCCCTCATTTAGATAATGATAGTCCATTACCATCCTCTTCTTCCCATCTTTCTTGGGGATAAAGAACACTGGGAAAGTCTGAGGGGACTTCAAAGGCCTAATGTAGCCTTTGCTCAGTTGATCATCTATGAATGCTGAGACCTCTTCTTGTTCCTGAACAGAAGTGGAAATAATTCTACCCTTCTTTGGTATGAAGTCAGGTTTAAGATCTATTGCATAATCCCAAGGTTTTCTCTCAGGCATTCATTCACTGGCCTTCTTCAAGAAAACATCTAGATAGTCATGGCATCATTCAGGTACCAGTTTGAATGCTTCCTTTGGTTCAATGGGTTTTTCCACTAGATCTTTCTTATCTGGTTTCATGATTTTCTGGATCAGATATCCATTCTCTGCTTCATGGTTCCACTGTGCCTGTAGTACTTGGCACTCTCTAGGGCATCAGTTTAACATAACCTTGCCATATTCCCAATCAATCATGGAGTTGTGATGGACCAACCAGTTGTGTTCTAGAATCATCTGATTCTTTCCTAAGTTTGTCATGTCTACCACCATCCTTTCCATGCGATCTTTGTATCTGACTGTGACATCTGCTTCATACTTTATGCTGCCTGCAGTGTTATGTAATCCATCTATATTATACACTTGTATTTCATGGCTCTTTCTTCTGAGCTGGATCTTATTTTGGTTGGCCTATTTTATGACCATAAATGTCCCATTAGCTCCACCATCTAGAAGCATGTTTGCTTCTCTCTTTTTGTTGTTTTGTTTTATTTCTATTTTTATACAGAGTTCCTTATCAGGGTTGATAGTTCTGACTCAGTGATCCTCTAGGCTAGGATCCTCTTTTTCTGAGATACACATGGAATTAAGCATCACTTCCTGGTGGTCACGCTCTTCTGAGAATGCCATGTCAGTTATATTTGACTCTGGTAGGCTACCACATCGAGAGTCTTCTAAGCTATTCCAATCTACAAAATTATCTGATACATAAGTGCTATCTACTGCCATCCTAGCTAACTGTTGCATATACTGTAGTACTTGGGTTTTTTGTTTTTGTTTTTTGTTTTTGTTTTTTGTTTTTGTTTTATTGTAATGCTATGTATAACTGGTTCACTATCTAAAACTACAAAATCAGAAGAAAGAAATGAGCTAGCACTATCTTGGTGTCAAGCTCTCAAGGAAGATGCAAAAGAACTATCTACTCCTAACTGACTATTTTTAGTATTTTCTTCACATAAACTACTGCCCAGTGAGTCTACACCTTCTCTTTTCCCTGCTCTAAAGCTGCCTTGATTAGTGATTCCGCGGCCCGGCCTGAAAGCTGTGAGCCGGCAAAGCCGAGCCCCGAAAATCCGAGCCGAGCTGGGCCACAGAAGGGGCTTGGTGGGGCTTGGAGCTCGGCCTGGCATTTTGAAAGCCATGAGCTGAGCTGGGCCAGGCCCCAGAAGCCCTGAAGCTGTGAAGGATTACATGTCCCTGTTACCGGCAAGAGCCGATAACTATAAATGGTATGTGGTTATGAAATTTTCATTTCACCTCCAATTCATTTGCTTATTACGATATGTCCGACATTGAAGAACAGCCTCACCAGCCCAAACGTGCAGCCATACCATTGGCACATGTGACATGTGCTGACAATGCTGCTGATTTGGAGCTTTCCTCCCACCGGAAAGCTCAGATAGCCACGCGGCCACATCAAGGTGACAATACAGTGAATACACTGGCACCTAGTGGTGAGGCTGGTTTAAAACGAACGCGCCAAGCCCTCGACATTGATGCTGTTACGTCTGATGCACAATCCAACACTGATAGCCCATTCAAAAAGAAGAAAGGTAAGTTCACAGCAATGTATCTGATTACTGATTTGAACACTTTGTAGGGCTTCAGAAGGCCTGCGTAACATCACAGGTCAATAGAGCTGCCCATGATGGGGCTCTTACTACCAGATCTGACGGTCTCCTCAAGGACGTCCAAGTCATTGATGTAGACGAGCCATCCAAGAGGGGACGAGCAGAATGTACTCAAGACATCGAGGCACACTTCTCCACTCCATACCTGAACTCGGACAACAAAAAGGTTCGAGATTGTCACACTTGCAGGTGCGTTTATCTCTGCATTATTTGATTTCTCATCAATCCTCTATACTAGCAAACAACTCAAAAAGTGTGTCACTATTGTTGACCAAATAACCACACTGCAGCGTCACTAGCAAGCAGCCCATGAGGAAACATATTGTAAGTGGGCTGCTGACAATGGATTCATATCCATGTTACCTGTTGACACCAAATGCCACTGAGAGGAAGAAGCCTCGTCCAGCGCTGGCATCAGTAGGCAACCGTCCCTCGACAGTCAACTCGTTCCAGCAGCCACCATGGTTCAATATTCCGACTCTGCGTTTCGCAAGGCTGCTATCGAGTGGCTTGTTGCGACAGACTGTTACGATTTGTGTGGACCCTCTATCTCTTTTCTTTCCTTCCCTTCTTCTTTCGGTACCTAAGCCTGCCCTTCTATCTCCACTTTTGTGTAATACTTAGTCATCCACAGCTTCTCACTGCTTCTTACTGTGGATTACCTACTCATTCCACCATATTCCATAGCATTCTATGGCACCACTTTTACCAACCAATCATGGTTGTTCTTATTGTTCTTTCCTTCACTTATAAGCAACTCGATGTTGCTCTTAGTATTTTTAACCTTGACCTCCTCGAGTATCCCCTAGATACGTCTTGGAATATATCCTTGTTCTTGAAACCCTCTGTGTGACTTCGTCCTGCACTTGAAAGGACGCTTCAACCTCTGAGCTTTTAACTTAGCTACATAGGTTGTCTTTGTCGCTCTCAGCCTCTTGTCTTCGATCCCTCGACCCTCGAAGAACCTTGTTGTCTTGATCCCTCTGACCCTCAAGACTCCCCCAGTTCTTGCCCATCGCTCCAAGACCTTCTTCTCGAGGCTACACTTGTTCCAACCCGGACCAAGTGTAACACAGACCAGGTAAGCAATTCCACTAATGTTCATTAACTCACTAATGAACAATGCTACAGCCTATTCATTGCATGGAGCATCCAATGTTCCAACGATTGCTCAACATTGTCTCACGCGCTTCCAGCAAGATCAAGGTACCCAGTCATACCACAGTGCATGAGCTGATTATCAAGAAATTCAAGACCGATTTCCTCTCGCTGAAAAAGAATCTATCGGTATGTACACATACCCTTACACGTTACTGAACTAATGTAGTACAATAGGGTCAAAATGTCCAAGGACAAATCAGCCTTACCTGCGACGCCTGGCAGGCCTCAAACTGTGATGGTTACTTTGCCGTAACTGCATCATGGATTGAAGAGAATGCACTGCACATTTGGACCCTTCACACAGGCCTTATCGCATTCGTCCAGCTCAACAACGCACACAATGGGGTCCGTCTCGGGCAGGCACAGTATAAAGCCATCAAACGCCTCAGTATTACTCATAGGGTATGTAATCTGCTAGCTATACCCATCTGCTCACAATGCCATTAGATTGGATATGTTACAAGTGACAATGCGAGCAACAAGGACACGATGATGACAGAGTTTGCACATCTCCTGCAATCTGAGACAGGCAAGCCCTTTGATGGGGTGAAGCGATGATTATGGTAAGTCAGTCCAGATTGTAACTACATATATTGACTATTACATATGTCTCGTCACAGCTGTATGGCCCATGTCATCAATCTTGTGACACAGACATTCCTTGCAATGTACAGCACATCAAAACACTTTGACCCCTCCTCACCTGAACCTGATGATATCGTTGTCTCAAGCAACGGTGAGGATCGAGACCCAATTGGCCTCATTCGCGCCATTTCTGTCAAGGTATGTACTCTTACATGTAATTGGAGTTGCGAAGACATGACAGGCATTCTTAGGCTCGTTCATCGGCACAACGTAAAGAATTATTCAAGACCATTCAGACACGCTCGCCCCCCTTGCAACTCACCGTCGATATGAAAGTCCGATGGTCCTCGACATTCAACATGCTCAGTCGTGCCCTCGAACTCAAAGAGGTAAGTATATCTGATGGCGCCCGTGTATTTACACTTGCTGATATTAATATAGGATGTCAACACTTTTATTGAACAGCTCGCATTCAAGGAACGTGGCAACGACTCAGAAAAGCGCCGCAAAGTCCTTGGGCTCCAACTATCGGAAGGAGAGTGGGACCATGTCCGCCTGCTTTTAGCCCTTCTCATGGTACATCTTTATTCTTGTTACTTTCATCACACATCACACACTGACACGATGCCATTCACATTAGTTTGCAGAGAACGCTCAACACGCTTTCTCGACAGAGCAGGGTCCAACACTACACATGGTCCTCCCAGCATTGGAGAGGCTACACAAAGCATGGTCGTCGCGCACGAAGAGCAAGAAATTTACGAAATTCAGTGCAGCGCTTGAAGCAGGGGTGCAAAAAATAACCCATTACTATGACCGTACAGCGGTGTTGGACATGCATATCATCACAATGAGTAAGTGGTCCTGCAATACCTATTCTAGGCTATCTGACGCTTACTTGTTTTCACTAGTTCTTGATCCTCATCAAAAGCTCGACTACATCTGTGCTAATTGGGGTGAACAACTTGCAAGTGAAGCAACAAAGCATGTCAAAATGATCGTAAGTTACTTTTTTCTTAATGATGCTCTCCGATTAACGAATCCAACAGTACAAGGAACGTTATTACGCTATGTACGACTCTGACACCAATTCCCCACAGCCCACGGACCACAACCATCGCATTACAACACACCACCCCAAGCTCGATGCCCTTTTGGGGTCCGATATCGACAACGATAGTGATGGTGAGAACGAGGGTGCGATTGGCTGGAACCAGAGCAGCAAGCATGGTGGTGATCCCACATGCCCGTGGCTGCAAGGTTTCCACGACTACCTCAACGTGCGGGAACACCTTGGCGACACCACCATTGTGCAGTGGTGGTGTTACGACTGGCCCGGGTAGGGTCGGTCATAGACTCGATGGGTACTAAGGCTAAGGGTTAAGTCCTAAGGTAGACACCAGAGGACGATGAAAGAGTCCGAAGGGGGATGCCTTGGACAACGAAGGACTAAGGGTACCTTGAGAGCGTCACCACGACGCGTCGCACAAGGGTTTTAGATGGAGGAGTCCGAAGGGGAAGGCCTAAGGACGACGATGGACTAAGGAGAGCACACGCTCAGAGAAGTGGGCTGAGAGCAGATGTTATAGAGGAGATCGAGTAGCTCTAGCTTAGTGTTACAGGACGAGTGTCTAGGGTTTATATATGAAGGGAATGGAAGGTCATGGAACATGACCGAAGGGTATGTGTCAGCTGCAGTATGAATGAGTCATGAAGACTGCGGATGAGTAAGTGTACACTAAGCAAGATGACGAAGCAAATGAGTAAGCATGAATAAGAGAATGAGTAATCCGCAGTTATGGATGAGTAAGAAGACTGCGGATGAGTAAGGGTTACTAAGAGGATGACGACACCAGGTGAGTCATCAGGGCAAAGGGTAAGGGCCTAGGGTCAAGTGACGCAATAGGGCAAAGGGGTGAGGCAAAGGGTACAGGCCTAGAGGCGGGTGACGTGGCAGGGCAGAGGGTATGGGCCTAGAGGCGGGCGGTGCCGTGGGAAGTGTGAGGAAAGTTCAGGAGAGCGAAGGGAAACGAGGAGAGACAAAGGGAAAGAGAAGAGAGGGTTCGGGCGAGGTTCAAGCGTAGAGACTCGAAGGAACGTAGCGAGAACAAAAGAAAGAAAAGAAAAGAAAAGAAACACCAAGTCGTAACAGCAACGACATCCATGGAGGGGGGGAGCTTAGCGAGCAGAAGCATCGCTTGGACTTTATCAGAAAGTGTATATCCTGCAGCATCGAGGCGCGAGTAAAGGTTTTCCACCTTGTTGATGGAGGGAGCGGGATGGGAGGACTGAGCGACCTTAGTTTCGAGCAGCTCTTTGAAGAGCGCGAAGGCCCCAGTGATACCGGGGGTGTCGTATTCAGCCTGGAGAGCTGTGATGAGAGTGGCGGCATTTTCTTCCGCAAAGTACTTTTGACGAAGAGATTCTGTCAAGTAGAGCTTGACTGTTCCAGCTATGGTGTCGTTGGCCTTGTTCCAGGAGATCCAGAAGTTGATGTCCTCCATTGCAGCCTTGGGGTCGAAAGCAGGAGCGCTGACAGAGAGGACCCAGGCGTAGCTGGTAGAACGGATGTAGGAGGACATGATGGGCCACCATTGGGACCAGTTGGCACCAGTGAAGACGGGGATGGTGATGGCAGAGGAGTGAGACATTGTTGGTTCTGTAGGACGCGAACAAGTCAGCGTGACAAACCAGCATAGTTTCTCCCTACTGGAGGTACAAAACCATGCAGCAATGAAGCGCAATGGTGCAGGTTGGCAACCTCTGCATGCAGCGTTTCCGCGCAGCAGTGAACCTTCTGGAGCTAGCAGGTACTGCAGCCATAAAGGCGC
>JBBPME010000628.1:0-11910 GCA_038090155.1 Rossbeevera pachydermis
TGTCAAGACATTGTCGGGACAACTTGAAGTTACATAACAGCGGTACCGTTTTGCCGCTCCGAATACTTCAAGTTGATGCACCACTACTTGTCGTGCACTTCATTTCCGCGCTCGATCCACACTTGGAGTCCACCCGACAGTCTCAGGTGCCTGGCATTTACAAGTGAGGTGCCGATGTAATCGTCCTTTTCTGGAACTTCAAGTCTATTCCAGTCCCGGGTTCCTGCAATCGGAGTTGAATGCCATCATGACGGACTTAATTGGAATGTGCTTTCATGACCCCCAAGGCAAGCAACTGATCTATCAAACAGATAACAAATCCCAGCTAGCCGGGCCTATGGAGATCACGGCCCTCAGCGGCCTGAGGCTGCACTCACTCCAGCTACCCGGGGCAACAGGGATGCAAATCGATGAAGGTGTTTATGATGTTTTAAGTACACAGCATGCTTATCCTGTCATGTACCCAGATTTGGGTGTCGTGTTTGCAGGAACTTTCCATCAAAACCATCTGTCAGCGACAGCTTCTAATTGCGGAAAATGTCATGCGATCAGCAAGGGTCTCCCCTGGCGGGGCTTGCGTACCTTCGCCGTAGTAGTGCAAGTCAAGCGCCGGGTCTGCTCAAGGGATAGTTGATCCTTCTCCTCATGTGGACACTAACACATCGAATGTCCAGGTTTCGTGCCCTGTCAAATTTCCTGTATCAATGATACTATGGCCATCGATGACTTGGGACATGTTGCGAATCGATCCGAACCTTGAAACAAGTACTGTCGACCTCACTCAGCTCCTTTGCCTTGAAATATTCGTCACGCTGGTCGCATAGGTTTGCGTACTCGCCAGAGGGGCGCCATGGTACGGCAACAATTTGCCAACTTGTCTTATAAAAACCGCTCGTGTCTCGCAGATGCCAGAGACTGAGACAGCGTGACAGAATGTCTCGCTACTCGTGTAAAGTTAGTAATTCAAGCTATGCTAATCGGCTAATTTGCGCAACTTGCTCCTTTTTGGCAGACTCCATTTTATTGTCGCTATGTCACCAAGCTACAGTCGCTATGTGAGGAAGTTCTGTTACGCTGTCAAATCTGAAGTTTACGGAATAAGTACTGCCAGGCCTTCATTCTATAGGGGCCACGGCCCACGGACCGGATTGGTGGTCAAGACCTTGTGTCATCGTCTGCAGTAGGCTCTGTCACGAAGGTTCGCATGCCGTCTGCATGAGGCCTTGGGGCTTTGACACAGCGCACAGTGGCAAGTTGAGTGAACGAACTGTTGCTTCCCAGGATTCAGACCATCGTACCGTAATCGGAAGTCTGACCCGTCGGTGCAATTTCGTCAGGAACCACGATCACCGCATCATCATTACATCGCTATCATTGGCGAACCGGTGGCTCCGCGTAGACTGCTTACTACGTATCGTGCATGTCAGACCAAACTGGCACGTCTAGAGGAATGACAACAACAAAAATCCCTCCCATTTTCGACTCAGATACGCACTGGACTTCTTCCCTTCCAAGGCGACGAGTCTTTGCATGCTATTCCATTCTACGGTGGTTTCAATAGACAGAACCTAACATGTGGAGTCGAGTCATACCCTATGACTGAGTCAATCCACTACTACAGTGGTTCCCAGGGACCGTAAAAATTTCTCACAATTGAATGGTGGTTCACGCCTGCCCGGATCGATTCTATCACCACCATTTCCCCGGAAAGTGGATCATCGACCCCCATCAGACGTTCGACCCAAGGCACTGTTAGTGACGACAGTCAAAGGTGGTTGTTTCGACCATTAACACGCTTAGGTCTATGTTCCTGAGGAATTCGAACCTGGATGCACGGCGCACGTTCTCCCACCGATGTCTTCTCATCCCTGATGCTTACAGAGCGACAACTTGTCCAGTTCTCTCGCCAATAAGTCGATGGGCAGAAACCCAATGGTTGTTTGTTTAAAAATGCTCACTACTCTTCATATATCCACGAAAACGAAACCCCCTGAAAATTCGCGTTCTACCACTGTTTCAACGATGTTGTTCGACCTGATCAACTACTATGCGCCCACTTATTGGGGTGACGTGAATCTTTTTGGTGTCACGAATTAATTATACTGAGCATGGGCGACAGGCTTCGTGGTCAACATAATGTGCGTGGTTCCATTTTCCTGGGAAATACGACAATCTAACACATTTATTCTGTTCAGGCTTCTCGGAATCACATACGTCCAGGCATGCATCTATTTTGGTCAGAACAAAGATACAACCCTCTTCCATATATTGGTTCGTATACTGTTGTCCAATATTCCGTTGACGGTGTTGAATATTGATGTAATTGTAGACCATGGCAGTTATGTATGTGAAGCCTAAACGCAACTGGCATACCTTTCTGAAGTCGTCAGAACTCTCGATACGTCGGGTTCTATATTGACTTCAGTGGCGATATACCATTATTTTGTGAGCAACATTCAGGCGTATTGGCGGGATGTCTCTTCTACCCTCTGATAACCCTAGTTGGTGAATTTTGGTAACTACGCGGTGTTAGGGACTGTCACCAGGTAGGTGGTGCCGACTCTGATGACCAAGAGTGACTCAAGTAAACACATCATCAGCACGCTGTGGATCGAATTCGGAGTAACTTGTATAACAACTGCAACGTACGTAAAGAAATTTCTGGATAGGCTACGGCACGACTGATGACTTTTCAAGGGTGCAAATTTTCTTTGCCACCAGAATTTATTTAAGTGAGCGAACAATTGGCCACTTCGTATTGGCACCTAACACGTTACGGAGTCATGCGGCAATATCCTGTCTTGACGCAGTTCAACATTTTCTTGCCATTGCTCGTTGTCAGTTCTTTGAACATATATGTTGTACTGCTGAGATTTGATCGGATTTGCAGTTTATTCTTGCTATAGGTGGATTAGGTATGTGCCCAGATTCTTGAACAAATGGAAATTCAACCGCATGAGATAGGAGCCGGTTTGAGTCAATGGAACATCCTCCCGGGTTGACTATCACGCTAAAATTTCTCCTTACAGTAAGAATGACTTTCCTAAGCCTTTTGCCAATCCGTGAATACGGAAATATCAAAGTGGTTGTAGGTAGTATGGCTTTATTTGAGTTTTGCTTATAAATCCAAATTCCGCAGGCTGCAGCCTACTTTGAGGAGGGATTTGTGGCAACATGTGACCTGATCTCGACAGTAACCCTTTGCTACATTATATCATCAACTCCTCGTGGAGTGAAGAAGTGGGTTTACGGCTTGACGTGCTGATCACTCGATTGATTTTTACAGGATCCAATGGCGGATCCGGCAGTTGTTTTTCTTCGTACTGACTCGCGGCGTAATCGTCACCGTTTTGCAGATTGGTATACTGGTGACATTTTCCTGCAGTAGTTCTGGGCTGTACTGGTAAGTGGGAAAATCAGCTCAGAACGAAGTTGATCACATTTGACAATCCAGGATGTCTCTCCACTTGTGCAAGTGTAAACTTCACACCAACACGTTCCGTATGTCTGATCACTCCCCGCGTATCTTTGTGATCTGATGGCCATAACAGTTGCTATGTAAGTTCACTTAAAGCATTGGCTACAATGCAGAGGTGTGATATATCCAAAAAGGCTCAATTCGAGAAAGAGTAGTGAAGAATAATGATTGGACTACACTAGTCTCTTCCCCCCAATAAAGTTTTCCTTCGGGCTACTATACAACCCATACCCACGCGGTTCGATCCGTAACCAAGGAATGATGTTGATGTTTCTTCTCTTTATAGTAAGCATTTTCCCCATGCTCGTGGTGTACAGGTCACCAGAGGCTGAATCTTGAAAGCTTAAACGGTCGGGAGGTGTTTCTGTGTGGGAGTCTCCCATATTATTGGCTTGATTGGGGTGGCATTTCTCTTATCCGTTGCGTGGTGACGATCATCAGTCGAGATTCGAGGGAGAATAAGCCGTAGTTCACATTGCCCACTTCTGGCATCATCGGCATGTTGACTAATTTGCGTGGTCTTAAGGGGTGAGTCAGGGTCCCCATCTAACGCCCAGACGTACCAGTGACTCATGCTAGTATCATCGATGTGCTCTGTGAGTGTGAAGTTAAATTCATAGAACTGCTACGGAGCGCGCCGCTAGTGGATCGAACCTCTTATCGGGCCGGCGCATTGAATAATTCCTTGTAGCCAGAGATTTTACCCACTAGCCTCCAAGTTAATATAATTAACTTGGAGGCAGACCGATTTAGTACTAGGAACCAGATCCATCCCTCCCTGAACGTTGAACGTTGGAATGTGGATCTGTTTGTTTATGTAATTTTTTGAGTGAGTCATGTACTACTACTAACTATTGGGTATGGTTTCTACGCCTGCATTTCCACAATGACATTCCCTGGCAGTTATACATAATATTGGGCCATTGAACCTACGGCGCTCCCCGATGTTCAAACGTTCGTCAGGTAACCCTAAGATTTTCGCAGCTCGTTACTTCTAAATCAGTCGATTTGGAGAGGTTGATCACATTTGACGTCCCAGGATTCCCTATGCACGAGTAAACTGCACACCAATGTGTTTCATTCACCTGGTTATTGACTCTCGCATGTTTATGATCTGATAACTATAATGTTGGAACGTAGGTCGACAAACTTTGATTATGAATACAATGATTTGATAGTCAATTGAAAGATTTGATTCAAAACTTAGACCGGAAGTGCATATCGGAAATGGGCGTCTAAGTCCTTACGAGTTTCCGCACGCGAGGCTAAAACTGGCTGGCTGTCGATATTAATTATATCGATGATGTGTCATTGATGCCTCAGCAGCTTTTGATTAATCACATTTATCGTGGGACCACGGCGATGAGAGCTTACTGCCAGTGGTAAGGTAGAGGTCGGTACTAATATTACATCGGGTTTGATGAGAAGATATTCCGTGCTTTGCAAACTCATGGTGAAGTGCCTCTGGTCTCTACCGTGAGAAAGAAAAATACACAAGCCTGCTACATGGTCACCGTGTTGGTCGTTACTAATTCTGTTGCTCTCGGTAAGCGGCAGTAACGACCATTTCCGCTGGGCCATGATCCATTCGACAGCGACGTTGAAGTTTGAAGGGTCCCTCCAGGAACTAAAAAGATCAAAACACTGTCTTATGAGTCCAAAAGGAGCAATCCTGGACTTGTCCGAAGATATCGGGAAGTGATTATAGATGATTCAGCAAATAACGGGACCTTTTTTTATTTTTGAGTCAGGCACCTATTGACTCCTTGTCTGGTTCCCACAACGACCTTCCTGGACGATAATGTCTTCCTGTGTCACTAGGACCCAGACATCACCATGCTTAATCCATAGGACCTGACCTGACGAGTCCTGAATGTCAAATCATCCTCTAACGTGAAGTGGTCCGCCTTACTTTACTCTCGTCACTATGTTATTGTACCGTCAATATTTGGCCCGGGCGTAGACAACGCTCACAAACGTTCGGAATCACCATGTATGCTGGGGCTGCCTCTCTCATATCCATGTTATGTTCCTGAAGAGGACAAACGTTGATGTATGCATTTCTCACTGACGACGACCCTTACTCTGCTTGCCTACGGAGTGAATCCGGCGCTCAATCGGCTGGCCAATTCGGAAGGCACTCTAAGGGTGCTTCGGTTGCCTAAAAACGCCTACTCTCGTGCTCCTGATAACGAGAACTCTTGTCACAGAACATCCGCGATCGACGGCTGTTTCGGCCATGTTCAACTTTATGAACTACTATGGGCCCACTTATTGGGGTGACGTTCATCCTTGCGGTATCTCAAATGCAATGTACTGAACACGAGTAATAGGCTTTGTGGTCAATACAATGTAAGCGGTTCATCTTCTCCGGAAACCGGGTAGTTGACATCTTTCTCCTGCGTAGGCTTCTTGGAACGACGTACGTCCAGACGTACATCTATCTTGGTCAAAACAAAGATGCCCCCCTCTTTCATGGAGTGGTTCGTGTCGTTCGAAATGTGATGCTACGTTGACGATTTGATGCTGTCCGATACCAACACATCTCAGGTCTTAGCTGTTGTGTATGTGAAATCCAAACTTGACCAGGGAGCATTCTTTTCTGAAGTTATGTCAGAATATTTGACACATTGGGCACCATCTTGATCGCGATGGCGATGTACTATTACTTTGTGAGTCATGTTCACGAGGGTTTTCTCTCCTGCCCTTTTATTTATAAACCCTAGCTAGTACACTTTGGAAATTACGCCGCACTAGAAAGCGTACCCGTGTACGTGCATGATCAATCTATCCAAGAGGCATGCGGTTAAATGCAGATTCACCAGTACAATGTGGTTAGAATTCGGAACGACTGCCGTGATCACTGCGACGTATGGAAAACGGTTGCCCACAAGGACGTAGCTAAACTTTCTTTCAAGGGTGCAGATTTTCTTTGCTACTAGAATCTATTTGGGTAAGGAAACGCTCTGCGATCTCTGGTGGTTTCTCAACAAGTTTGGCAGTTATGCGAAAATACCCTATTTTGACACGGCTCAACATAGCACTGCCGTTGGTCGTTGTCAGTTCATTAAATGATACATGTGCGTGATAGCTGACCAAATTTGTTCAGATCGTTAGTGCTATGGGAGGGTTAGGTACGTTCCTAGATTGTGGAATGAACGTAAATCTCGACAAGACGCAATAGGGACTGGTTTAGGTGAGTGGAACGTCATATGGGGATCGATGATCACCATGCTGACTTTATTCTGTTGTAGCAAGAATGATATACGTACACCTCTTACCAATCCAGGAATACGGAAGCCTGAAGCTGGCTGTAAGTAACATCGCTGTCCTTGGCGTTCCAGGACCAAGAGCAATTCGTTAGGTCCCGGCTTATGCGGAGGAGGCATTCGTGCTATTAGGGGACCTGATCTCGACGATCACCCTCTGTTACATTCTTAGCTCGACTCCTGGCGGAGTCCAGAAGTGAGTTTGCGTGGTGCGAAGATCGGTCAACTGATTGATTCATATCACTCGCAGAACGCACTTGCGGATCCGGCAGTTGTTCTTCTTTATGCTGACTCGTGGAATTCTCGTCACCATCTTACAAATTGGAATGCTGGCAGTCTTTTCATGTAATATATATGGGCTGTACTGGTACGAGAACAGCCGATTGGTCAGAGTGGGGATTAACTTGGTGTTTCAGGATGCCGCTTCACCTGTGCAAGAGTAAATTGTACACCAACACGTTCCGTACGTCTGACTGTTCTTCTTTCCAGTCGCGTGATCTGACAAACGTAGCAGTGGCGATGTAAGTTGGCGAGTTTTGGCTATGTGTACAGTGATATATGACACATTGAAAAGGTTGAATTCGAGAAAGAACAGCGAATAATGGAGTGGACAGGCATCGCTGTGACCTATTGTACATACAGTGGTAGTGACAGGTGTCCTTGATGTGTAACAGTTCAGTACTTAGAGTAGCAAGGGGTATGACACACGTGACAAGCGTCACCCCACAAATATCATCGACCACAATTTCTCTCGTGCAAGGTTAGCCATGACTGCACTAGGCGACTTTGTACGTCCATGACCTTCTAGTCATTCCTGGGCAGCCTAATCGAACCTCCCATTAGCCTTGCACACCCCTCTCCTCCTCACCTCTCACTCTCACGATACCCCAGAGGGGACGTCCAATGAACCGCTATCCAGACTCGCTCGGACGAGTCCCCCTACACCGCCGTGGTACGTCTAACACGTACGAACGCCTCGAAGATCTCCTCCGCGAGGCCGGGTACAAGGAAACCCGCGTCTTCACCCCCGAAACAGACCGTATCGCCGCACGGTCTCCCACCGAAAAGCAGGACTGCGGCAATGGGAACACCGGCATGCGCGGAAGCGTCGGCGCTGTCGTCGACTTCATCACTGGGCTGGTAAGCCGGGGCTCGAGCATGGCCCCCGAGACGCCAGTGGTGCATCTCGAGAATGGTGGCCCACCATCTGACGTGCATGCGTGCACGCCGCCTTCGCCCCCCGCTCGTACCCTTCGAGTCAAGGACAGCCAGGCCAAACGTGTTGCGTCGAGGGCCTCGCTCTCCCGTCATGCCTCGTCGGAGAACATGCGTCGACGGACCAGCCATATAGACCTGTCCCTTGACGAGTCGTCACACCGCCACCATATGCACGAGGTCGTACGGCTCCATCGGTCGTCTCATGGACTGCCTCATCATCCCCATTCAAACCTGAGGGATCGTAATATCCATCACCACCCGCTTAATAATTACTCATCCAAATCAGCATTCACTAAGCCGGATCAGCCCAATGCTCGTGCATATCTCCGCCATATGGCCTCAGCACCCAACATTCAGCCGCTTGTCAAGCGTCCATCTTTATCGGAAGCGTCGCTGCGGTCACATGCGATCAGGCGTGATTATCGAAAGGGCTCTCGTCGCACATTCATCCTCAATGATGATGAAAGTGTCGCGGAATCCGATCACGGACCGCTTCCCACAGACGAGAACGAGCACGTGGTACACCCTCCGTTCCCACGGAACTGGATCGAATCGGTCGCCAAAGCCCTGTTAAGTGGGGTCGGCGGTCCAACTGCCATTGCGTCGGATACTGCGTCCACGAAGACGGTATCTACGCGGAACAGCTGCGCATTGTCGGACAAGTCAAACAGGAATGAAAGAGGGAGGACGAAGCCGCCATTTCTTTGCGCGCAGGTGCAGGACGCGAAGGCGAGGACAAGCGAGGGGCAAGTGTCGTGCACGAGGGTCATGTGTCGTTCCACGCCTACGTCACGCGGGAATTCGCGTGTGCGGGGCGGTGCACAAGACGATCGAAAGACGACAAGGAGCGATGGGAAAAGAAGGGAGGGAGATAAGCCGAGGAACCGGGGGAGGGGAAAGGACCGGGATGCTGGCGTCGTGCCCACGCTCGCTCGAACGCAGGCGGAGAATGACGACTGGATAGCGCCCAGTCAACGTTATACGAGCGGGTGGGGGCTGGAGGGTAGTGCGCAGGCCTACCGTAGAGGAATGTGGTCCGACAACAGCGATGACGATGACGACGACGAAGAAGAAGACGAAGAAGAAGACGAAGGAGAACTCGGTTTAGATAGGTTGCTCGTCCCTGCTCGACGACAGCGTTCTATTCAAAGTTTACGAAAACACCTTCAACGACATCCGTCCCGGATATTCAGCGGCCATACTACATCGCCCAGAAGTGGCAGGGCAAGTCCGTTCGGAGGAGCTCCTGCTGGTCGATTAGAGTGGGGAGATGCGTCATGGGGCGCGAGTCGAGGCCAAAATTGGTTAGCAAGTCAAGAGGAAGAAGGGGAAGAAGGGCCCAGCTACGTCTTCAGTTCGGAGATGGGGACGAGCAAGTCCAGTACAAGATGGAGAGGGGCTCTTCCTGGTCTCGCGCAATGGACAACGTCAACGCGCTGAGGGTCAATACAACCGATTACAATATGTTTCGATCTCATTATTTGCTCACTTTTTTTTTTTTTAATTGCCGTTTTCTTCTGGATGCATTGCATATGTTTAAGACGCATAATGTCTGAACCTCCTCTTTCTTCTCCTTACACTGTTTATTCCCGTTGTTTCACCCTAACAAGCATCAAACATAGGTTTATGTTTAATCGTAATAGATATAATTGGGGATCCCAAAGTACATGTGGCAACGATACAAAGTTAATGTGTTGATCGCTGATGCACCAAGGACGAACTAAACGAAATGGATATGTGGCATCTGCACAATGATATTCATGGCTTTGAATTCTTCGCTGACCTCGGGATCGGCCTCTGGGATTTGTTTCCCCTGAGCGTCCGGTATGAACACCCTCTCGTGCAAGGCCGGTACGCGCTCAGCCCATCCCGGGGGACTCTCGTACACCTTGGGGCGCGCTCGGAGCTCTGCAAAGTCTAGGATGATGGGAGGTGCGTCGCGGGGGAGCCCACGCTCGATGCGACGATTGAAGGCGTCGCACATGAGGCGGGTGAGCACGGCGAGCACGGCATACCGCGTCGGGTCTGTATGATCTGCGGGGTCGGGGAGGGCGGACACAGCCCAGTCTGGGTGGGTGCAGCAAAAGTACTCGAGCTCGTTGCGGAATGCAGTTGTCCAACCGAGGATGAAGAATTCGTAGGTACGGTAGAGGCAGGCAGAGGGGGTGTCGGGCAGCGCTGGGCGCCGCGTAGACAGACGGGAGAGGATGGACCGGTGCACGCGCGAGGTGCGCCAGTCGGATGGGCGCTGTATGGGATAGCGAGCCTGGACTTTTTCTCGATTTTCGAGGAGCTCTAGGATGGAAAAAGGCAGCGGTTCTGGTGTTGTCATGATGGCTGTAACTTACACCGACGATGTCTGGATTCGACGCTCTCCTCCGTCGTCGACCACCGACGGTCTGGGACGACCTCAAATCCGACCCTCTGCTCTTTCTCGCTCGGCGGGTCTATTCGTGGGGATTGCCCGACGCAACGACGACGGAGAAAAAAGTACGAGTCGTTTGCATTTCCGACACACACAGCTCCCACCGCTCCCAACCTCTGCTACCCTCGGGAGACATCCTCGTTCACGCGGGCGACCTAACCCACTCCGGCACCACGGACGAGCTGCGCGATGCCCTTGACTGGTTGAGCTCACATTCACACCCGCTCAAGATCTTCATCGCTGGCAACCACGACGCCGCCCTTGCCAACCCAGACACACGGCAACACATCCTCGCATCCTACCCGTCGCTTGTCTACCTCGAGAACTCGTCCACGGAGGCGACCGTGCGCGGGCGTCTCTTGCGCATCTACGGGAGCCCATACACCCCCAAACACGGCTCATGGTCCTTTCAGTATCCCCGCGTCTCTCCCTGCGACGTGGGCGCAGATCATGTCACAGATCCGTGGTCTCACATCCCTGCTCTGACGGACATCGTTGTAACGCACGGCCCTCCATTCTCTCACCTCGATCTAGGCAGAACGGGTTGCTATGCGCTCTTGGCCGCGCTCTGGCGCGTTCGGCCGAGCTTGCACGTGTTCGGGCACATACATGCAGCGAGGGGCGTTCAACGTGTCGCTTGGAACGCGACGCAGGCACAGTACGAGGACGTGTGTGCCGGAAAGCTTGGATGGTTCGGTTTGGTGAGGTTGGTTTTGTATGTGGCTCTTGAGAAACTGAGAACACGTTTGTGGGGGAGGGACAAGGAAACGGAGCACACAGTTCTAGTGAATGCTGCGGCCGTTGGGGGAGTACGAGATGATGAAAGGAAAGGCGCGGTTGTGATAGAGGTGTAGGCGCATCTATCGGACGGCACTCCTCCAGGTGAACAGTGCAAAGTACTCGGACTTTTTAATTATTCTTCCGTTCACTTTTTGGGTGGGTTTTTCGCCCTTGGTCGTTCTACTAAAACAAATTCGCGTCTGTCGCATCGGAGGGATTTGTTCGGTGGTTGCACAGGTACATCTGCATCAGAGTCATGGTGAGGCAGT
The DNA here is from genome assembly GCA_038090155.1 of Rossbeevera pachydermis. Taxonomy (NCBI): domain Eukaryota; kingdom Fungi; phylum Basidiomycota; class Agaricomycetes; order Boletales; family Boletaceae; genus Leccinum; species Leccinum pachyderme. Next base: position 11,440 of record JBBPME010000628.1, read on the forward strand.
GTGTCAGATGTCGAGCTTCTGGCAAGACTGCAATTTCAGGCGCAAACTCTGTCACTCTGTCAAGCTGACGTGGCGAGCTTCGCTAGATGTACGGACGGCCGGGGTCTCGATCGTCCGCTGCGCATGCATTAGCCAGTCTGTTGCAACGTTCTTTCGAATTATCCCTCTTTTTGGAAGGGCACTGGTCGTGCCAACACTTAAAGGAAGGGACAATAGAACGTGAACAGGGAATAAAATTGTTCTCTAGCATCAGCGAGAGCAAGCTCTTATATATGTACAGGGAGCGGATACCGGAGCAAGTATCACGTGGAGGGACGATAGGAATGGCGATGACGAAGGTCGGGAAGATGATCAGTGATCAGTGTGGCTTACACTTTTTTTCTGTATAGGTTCACGAGCCGGTTTGTACCGATTCCCGAAGATCTCAATGATAGTACCCGATAACACGTTTGGTAGCAACAGCAACAGACA
>JBBPME010000629.1:0-11883 GCA_038090155.1 Rossbeevera pachydermis
CTTGACGGTCGTCTGCATCAATGCCTCCAAATGGTTCTGCAACCAGCATAAACCTGATGATGATATCCGAAGGATTACCCTTTGAAAGGGGTTCTTCAAGTACTTTCATTGAAATCGAATCAGAGAGACACAGACGACATTCAAGCTTGTCGTACCTCCATCCTTGCATTTTCCCAACACACTGTGGATGGTATCCACGAGGCTCCCAGCTAGTTCGTCCTTTCCGATGTGGCGCTTTTGGTAAACCCGGACAGTGAGGACGGATCGCTCGTGTCCGTCACTAAAATATTAGCTTCGAGAGCACCAAAAATGCAGATATACATACTCACAAAGTCAAATTCTCATTCCACGATGTGCGATTCTTGGTCTCCTTTGCCTTTCTCGTCACCCGTGATGTATTACCCACAGAAAATTCAATTTGATATTGCCTTGAAACGAGCGGGTTGCGCTCTGCTTGAGTGCGTATCGTGATGTCTGAAAACAAAGTCAATTCCAGTGTAATAAAAGGATAAGCGCCACAACTGCACCTTTGATCGTGATATTTTTAGTCCTTGAACCACTTTCAGCAAGTTCTCTACAAAATAAAATCACGGTGTAAAATGCACATACACCGTTGGATCCATAATTTGTTGTATTTGCAGCAAGGTAGAAGATTTAGTAGTACACGTTGTTAGAAGATTCGGAAGAACAAGCCAGCAACCCATATTGGGTATCAACGATTGATTATTATGTAACTTCATTCCGGTCAGAAAGGGTTGTCGACACAATAATACTACAACGGCCGTCTCTAATAACCCATACACCTCGGGATAGGCCTTGGAGTATGGGTTACTGCAGAGTATGGGTTCTAATAGAGAGCAAACAATGTACAGAAAAAAGTCATGTATACGGATTGTAGTATTGACATTGAAAAAGACTACTGATGTCTGTTTGAAAAAGCTTGTGATCTTTGTGTCCTTGAAGCAAGCCTTTCATATCTGAACCTATGAATCTCATCTGCTGTGCAAGTGATTATGAGCCTGGACATGACTCCAAATTTCATGCATATGTATTATCTATGAACCATCAACTTGAAGCTCAGTGATGCTATTCTATTTTTTCAATTTTTTTCCAGCACCACCACATGATGCGGCTAGTGTTGCTGTAGCTTGGCTTTTTGATATTGTGGTTTTTTGCATGACTTTTGACTCTAGCATGCTCATTTCTTCATGGATCTTGATGCACCCAGCAAATGAAATGTTCTCTATATTTAGATTTATTAGCTAGAAAAAGATTTATGTGAATCCATTTAGTTATTCTGAAGATATAACCCAAATAGTACCATCAGCTTCATTGAAGCTGTAAAATAGCTTAAATGAAATAACTCAGTATTGTTGCGATTCTAGTAGTCGTCACTAGATTAAGCGCCTACAGCGCCTGTTATTTCTCATTACTTTTCTCTAAGTCTCAAGTGCCTTCAATGTAGTATAAGCGCTCAATCCTTGAACATACTATAGCACAGCTTTGCTTACTAATATGACATCATAGTCTAGACCACCTCATGGCAAACACAAGGCATGCTTCTCTTCCATTCCGCATAGCCTTGCCTAGCCTTAACCTCATGTATACATAGCCATAGGCATAGCATTAGCCTCATGTAGTTAATTACCATCAGACACAGCTTGGTCTGTGCACATGTACCAGTAGTATAAAGACTTGAATGAAGCAACGGAACAAGCCAGTCTTGTTCTCGTTGGAATACCCTTTCAACAACCCCTTTTCCTAGTTCTTGAGTTCAAGTGATACAGCGCCTAGCTTTTGCAAAGGTCGCCTTCAAGTATTGGTTATACCAATTGGTACAAAATTTTGGTAAGTGATAACTACCTCTAAAAACTGTAAATTGACATTTATTCAACAGAAATACATAATGAAATGGCTGAGAAAAAAATTGACAGCTTTAAGCTGCAGCAACACTAGATGCGGCTCAACCAGGATGGGTTAAGTTGTAACATAACATAACACAGCCGAGAGAGATTTTGTTTGTTTTGTGAGTTCTGACTGGCTCGGATAAGGGCGCTTAAGCTATATGCAGTGCTTTCGTAATTCTAAGCACCCAATGCCTTCAATTAAACCATCTTTGGTAAGAAGAAGTAAAATAAATTGACATCACACCACACATATGAGTTACCATGGAGTCAAAAAGTGTATGGATTATGGGATATAGCAGAGATATGGGTTATGGGTCAAAATTACTGCAAACCAACTCGGGATATGAGAAAATGCATGGGTTATTACAGAGTATGAGTTATATCATGTATGGGTTATATCAGAGACGACTGTAGTATGATAGAGACAGCACTAATGGAATTCTTGTCATGGTAGGGGCACGCAACACGGCGGACAAACGAACAAGCAAACGAATGTATTCAATTTCATGTTACATGTTTATAGTGTATAAAATGAATGCGACGAGGACGAGGAACATTCGCGACAATTCAAGCGAGTTGTGCAAACCCAACCTGTAAAGCGCCATAATCGAATACGCTGTACACACCCTGCAGGAAAGTAACCCCAATGTTCCAATACGCTAGGTCATAGTAGTCAGAAAGAGCTGCAAAAGTGAGCTTAAGAATGAAATCTCACAAACACGCGAGCGTTGGGCGATAATGGCGCTGAAACATTTGGGAGAACCTTTCTCGACCAAGTCAAGTCTGAGAGCATCAGGAGGGATTTCAAATGCCTTGCCACCAAAAGTAAAGTTCGGTGTTGGGAAAGAGTCGCATGGCACTGTAGGTCATGGATTTAAAAAGGCTAGTACTAAAGAACGCAATCGGAACTCACAAGAATAGAAACCAAAGTCTTCATATTCGTCGAGGGTAGCGTCAAGGCGTCTGTACAAATCTGAAACCCGTTCCCAATCCCCGTAGATATGGCTTGCACCAGTGTCGAAAATAGCAGGTACATCCTCAAGTATTTTATTACCATTAATTCGAATGTCGTCCATGGACACCTGCCAAAATCCCTATATAAACGACAATAATCAGCAAATCTTTCTCATCTACCATTTTGACTCACAGGATGGGTTATGGGTGTATAAGTGATATCACCATTGTACAACATAGTGTTTACTCCACCAATGTACATCTCGGCTCCAGAAGAGGTGAGTTTAAATGAGAATGAGGGATTGATCAGCCTATTTTGTTTGACAAGGGATTCAAACAGCGGTTCGGCACCAAATTTCGAAATGGAAGAAAAGGCCAACCCCAATAAACCATCTGCAGGGTATTCATAACTCTGTGGCTGACTGTACGATGTTACAGAACTAAAGGTCTGAGGGTCTGCCTATTTTCGCATTAGAATGCAATGGCCATGCTCATAAGTGATACGAAACATACGGTGAATCCAGCAATGGTTACATTATCAGTATATCGATTGCCTCTGACAATGGACCCATCGGAATACTGCAATAGAATTGAAATCCCTTGGTCTTCAGCAGATTCGGATGAATATGGATTCCAGAGATTGCGGTCTCCAGAAATCCCACTACAGCCAGTCTGCAACAACCACGTATTGCTGCGCTGACTTGAACAAAATAGCTGTACAAACTAACAGAAAGTACATACGCTGCACCAGTGTCCATTTGGACTGTGAGATAGATCAGCGTAAAAACATCATATCAAAATGATACAAGGAGAATTTACCATTCAAAGTCTTGGGAGGGGTGCCAATCGAAATCTCGCCCATCCAAATGTGATCCTGATACGTTGTGAGCGGGATGCCAGTACCATGTGTTCCAAGTTTGGACTCGCTCCGTTTCATAGCGAAAGGATGCGTCGTCCCTGTATTCATCTCGTAATTGTCAAATCCACTAAGGATCTTCCTTAAAAAAAAGCCTAAGCGGGCAAGATGTCACGACTCATTCCACATACTCCCTGACTGATATACCATGAGAGCTGATTGCGTCGAAATCATTGGTTTTGTGGGAGTTCAGGAAAGAAGAATGCCTGGTAAGTGGTATGGCTATACCACCTGCCTTCCTATTCGGCACAGGTTTCGCAATGGCTACTAGGGCAAGCAGTCTGCTGGTGACTGCAAATATGGTTATTCTCGCGAGTCGCATTCCTAAGGAGTGGAAAAAAAAACTGATGAAATGACTATCCACAGACCTTTATAAAGGGGAGCTAACTGTAACAATATCTACGATGATCAGGGATAGGAGAGTCACAGATAGATTGATGCACAGGTCAAACTGATGATAACTGGATGAATCATGGTGGCATCATCCAGGAGGGGAACACGGACGCGGCGCGAAACGGAACTCGTTTGAGGACATGGTTGATTTGGAGAATAGGATGGTTTTGTAGAGCCCGCATTCAAGCTGGACATATCAGCGTGTTGAGCAAAAGAAGGGCATGGGACTGCGAATCAGATGTTTTTAGACGATATATATCAAACAAAACCAATCTGAGCAAGGCCTACATCTTCTTCCTCTTGAACACTCTCCACGACAGACACCAAACTGCACTTAATAAACCTACTGGGGGGAGTAACCAACTTACCACCCATCCCCAGCCTACCGATCTCTCCAGCTTTCCAATACACATCATCACTTCCCCGTCAAGATCTGTGACCGAACCCGAGTTGTCAATGACGAAATCCGCATATGCGACTTTCGAGGTGATCGAAAGCTGAGAATTGAGTCGGGAAGACGCATCAGCGCGTGTAGAGTTGTCCCGGGCCATGAGACGTTGGAGCTGGAGTTCTGGAGAGCTAGAGGAGATAATAGGTCGCTGGGGTGAGTCAACACATGGCGACGAGAACGGCCCGACTCACCAGTATACGACAGTGACCTTTCCCATCCACTTCCACAGACCGCCTTCGATCAACAGCGGCACATCCACCACGACTAACTTTTCACCTCTCAGCCAAGCCTTGAGGACACCCCAAAGGATGGCGTGTGTCACAGCGGGGTGTACGATTTTGTTTAATATTTTCCGCTGCTGGGTATCATTGAAGATGATGTTGCCCAGCTTCTTGCGGTCAATGGGGCGGGTGTCCCAGTCTCGCTCATCTGGATGTATTAGGCTGGAGGTTGAGCTTGACGGACCGTCAGAAGAGGTCACGAGCACGCCCGTCCCGAAAGCCTTGACAACTTGCTTGTGTCCACGAGTGCCAGGCTCAATAACTCGCCTCGCAATTACATCTGCGTCGATGATTGGGATGCCATGAGAATCAAGCAATGCGGCAACGGTCGACTTTCCAGTTGCTATGCCACCTGTGAGACCGACGACTACGAGTCGAAAATATGTAAGAAGATGAGCGTGATGATTTAGGAGAAAAGACGAATACCAAGCATTACGGATGCGGTGGTGGTCAAGCGATGTGTTTGGATGGTTACGTTCAAGTCTATTCCATGGAATTAACTACTTGTTATGGTAGTAGCGTGGATGCCTCTGACTTGTTGGTTTGTTCCACACATACTCTTGAAAAAAACCATCCAACTATTCTCAGCTGCTTTGATGGTACAAACCAGACGAGCGGCTCAACTGGCTACAACAGGCGAGCAGGCTGTGGGCATCAAACTACCCGCCCTGAAAGCTGAGCAAATGAGCCGACCACTCAAACGTACTAAAAGAGAGCATCGTCCTCCTTCACTGATTGATGTTATTGGACCTGAAAGTGAGTCGGCACGAGTTTTGTTATTTATATTCAGCCAGACATGCATTCAGAAGTTGCCACTAGTCCCACTGTCAAACGACCAGCCAAAGCGCGGCAAAAGAGAGAACAAGCCATCCCAAAACCATCTGATTTTTCTCCACGTGTGTCATCACCGTGGAAAGTTGGTGCGCACGTCTCTGCAGCCGGAGGTGTAGAAAACTCGGTCGTAAATGCGGCGCGTGTCAGGCGTGTTAAACATTCACAGTTCTTGGTGTTGAAACGTTGTTAATTTGGTTTACTTCCACTAGGGCAAACGCGTTCGCTCTGTTCGTCAAATCACAGCGTAAATGGTCGTCCCCGCCTCTCTCAGACCAAAATGTCGCATCTTTCAAAGCACGTATGAAGGAATTTGGGTACGATCCGAAACACATCCTCCCCCACGGAAGCTACCTCATCAATCTCGCAAACCCTGATGAGTGAGCCCATTCATTGCAGCCAGATAACCACTGATTCGAGCACTACGTTTTCAGATCAAAGCGAGAAAAATCATATGAATGCTTTCTGGACGATCTTAGGCGATGCGAACAGCTCGGCCTGATATTATATAACTTCCAGTGAGTACCAATTATAATTTTGTCCTATCAAGGTCCGCATATATATTGCTTGTAACTCCAAAAGCCCAGGTTCGACCGTCGGGAATGCGACGAAAGAAGAATCAATAGCTCACATCGCTAGATGCATAAACAGGGCGCACAAAATGACTTCATCGGTGATCATTGTTATTGAAAACATGGTAAATATGTGTTTTGGTCTTTTTGATTGATATTTGGAGCATGCTCTGTACTAGTCCGGAGCTAAGAACATCATTGGCTCCCAGTTCAAGGAATTACGGGACATTATTGAGAAAGTAGAGGATAAGTCGAGAGTTGGTGTATGTCTGGATACTTGTAGGTGTCCGCTCGGCATAGAAGTCTATAGTCGCTGATACCTGTTCACTTAGGCCATATGTACGCAGCTGTAAGTGATGGTGTTGCTAGAGGTTTGGTAATTACACAGCGCGTCGTCTTACAGGGCTATGACATCTCCACAAAAGCAGGTTGGGAGTGAGTTTTATTTTATTGAATCTCTTACCACTCAACACCCCAACTATGCGCAGCGAAACTAGTGAGTCGGTTACAAATCAGTTTTACTTTAAAATGGGAGACTCAGATGAATCTCGCTGATAGTGACTGCGTTTGATGAAGAAGTCGGACTGTCATACCTGCGCGGGATGCACCTCAATGACTCCAAGACGCCCCTTGGATCCAAAAAGGATAGACACGAAAATATCGGGCTGTACGTCCCCTATCATTCCTTATCGTCGGATCATCACGGTTGATTCTTTCTTTTTCTGTTCATTGTCTTTGGTCAAATGCTATGACAGGGGCACAATCAAGCTCTCAGCGTTTCTCACAATTATCTCAGACCCTCGCGTTCAAGATATTCCTCTCATACTCGAGACCCCGTCGTTTGAAGCCATGGAGGTCTGGGAGTGCGAGATCAGCGTATTGAATAAGTTGTCGGAAGCAGGGTTAGGTTCGACTGCGAGTGTAGGAGATGGAGACTCAGGCAGAGTTGAGTTACTGAAAGATATGGTGGGCGAGATCCGAGGTGTCGTTCGTGAACACCGCTGCGATAAAGCAAAGGAGGGGAAGAAAAGTAAGCCAGGCAAGGGCACATCCGACTCAACATCAAGTAAACGCAAGAAAATGGGTGATGACGAACTAACAGAGTCCGATGACGCGGAGTCGTGTGCTAAACATTCCGAGTAAGTGGAACAGTTGTACCAGTGATTTCTGTATGTCCTCTCCCGAGCCATTCCTCCTTATCAACTACCGGCAGCCGACTTTTATGTACATTAGGATAGGATGAATGACATGGATTACTGTTGCCAATGTTGGCAACGCCCCTTGGCAACAGTAACGCATAACAGCCTGGGGTGTTGTTTACTTCCATACAGACGGCTACAGCGAGCCGATTTATGTGATTGGAGCCCTTGAAGACGATTCACGGTAACATTAGTGCTAGGCCCTCGACTCGGATGGGTGTGAACTAGTTGCATTGAGAAGGAAAGCCTGCAATGTAATGGTACCCGAGGTGAGGGCGGATGGAGCCTGGAGGTAAAGACGAGCGACAGTGACACATGGTGGTACGAGAAAGAGGATGCCGCTTCAAGCTTCAAGCCTCTGTGTTGCTTGTCTGAAGTCTTTGCTCTCTGGCACTCGGAGTGGCTGCACACTAGTACTTGCCAGGGGCCAGAATAAGAATAAGCTGCATGGACATGAGACAAATGGTATATTGCATGGTACACGAGGGTAGAGCGAAGTGCAAAGATGCGTGCCTAGTAACGTGTTGTGCTTGTTACACTTGTGGGGACACGTTCCGGGCCATCGGATCGTGGAAGGCTTGAAAACGGGTTCTAAGGGACAGAGGATAGCCAAATGGGTAAGGTAGAGAGGTGAGGGCGGGAAAAGAGCTGAGCGGGCGAGAAACGGTTGCGGCGGTCGAGCGGTTTCGGACGAAAGACGAGAACGTGAGACGAGGGATCTATCATTCGACTGACTCTCTACGGTAGGGAGTACAGTTTATATAGTACGAAAGGTGTGGCGCGAGAATCGAGTAACTATGTGACAATGAAAGAAAGGGTGAAAGGGTGAAGGATCAATGACGACGAAGAGAAAGAGCTGAAAGAGATGAAAGAGATGAAGGAGAAAAGGAAGTGTGGCGAGAACGAGTAGGCAGGTGCGCCGATCAACGCTTCCGGACCGGTTCGGGACGTACGCGCGGAGCGTTCCTTACACGCTAACCCCCAATCTATGTTCTTCAGCTACTCGAGACTGGCATAAACAATGTCTGGAGATTTGGAGTTGTATTTGACATAGTGGTTGCCGGTGACCTTGGATTCAAGATCATAATGATCTTCACCGTCCCAAAATCTATGGGTTGCAGCCGGTGATTTCCAATCTGTAGTTGAAGATGATAGCCCAGGGGTTCTTATAGAGTCTGTACCGCAAAATGCCTAGGCCGGTTGCGACTTGGCTGTCCGTGGCCTTCCAAGTGTCGTCGCCCACCGGCCAATGGACAGTGATACCCTCTATGATACCCTCTGTGATACCATTCGCTCTCGCAACTGGTTGTTCAGCGTCGTCAGGCTTTGTTCCATATTCGAAAGGCACCCCATTCTTGCTCAACCCTTTTTTCCACTGAATGCCGTCTTCATCGGGGGATGGAAGGTGATCAGCCATGCTCCGTACACTGCGAATTGCTGGCGGAACTGGTATTGGGTTAGATAAATTTCATCTTGCTTAGATGCTGGAGGAATCTTACATTGTACGCTGAGTGGGGGAAGGGGTGGTGGTAAAAGAGTGGGACAAGCTTGAGGGCTGAAATAAGTTGGAAGATGGTGAGGTATATATACGATATACCTAGGGTGTATCTATCCGCATCAACCCCACTCATTCCCAGATGAGTGATGACCGCGGGATCACATTAATTGATGTTGGACTGATAAGCCTGGCTGCCCGTTCGGCGGATTTGTACTACCATGTGAAAAACGACAGTGTGCTCGGAGTTGTTGAAGATCCGGACCCTTGTTATAATTAGGACAACCGTTTGTTCGCATGGCGAAGCAGCATATCTACAATTGCAAAGTTGCGGACAGCCAGGATGACCTTTTCACTGCAGAGACCTGTTTGACAGTACTAACATTCTCAAAGAACTGACGGAAGTCGATATTCACGTTCCAGAAGCAACGGTCTTGAGTCTTGACATCTTGGTTCTCCGATGAGACAAACGTGCGCGTTGGACCTGGCCTCGTTGGATTCTCATCTTCGATTCTCTGAACCCGTGTTGCCGACATATCATCGGTGTCCCGAACTGCCCGAAACGTGGTAAAAGTGGATAGGACGGCGAGACTCACACGAGCGCATGAGAATCGTTTCCTGTAAGCGATTCGTAGCTGTACATTGATGGCCAATGTCACGGTGGACGCGCGAATTTTACCGTGACATAATAACCAAGTCCTATGTACTGGTACTACAGCCGATTAACGGAACACCGCCTGCAGGCTAGAGTCTGGCACCGCATGCAACGCTGTGACCGACGAATCAGCTCAGAATATAAGAAGCATGTCTTGATGAAAGACTAACCATCAAAAAAATGGGCAAGGAATCACCACACTCCTCGCATTCCCCACACCCGTGCCTGTACCTCCATAAATGGCCTTGGCATTCATGGCTCTCACGCAACACCTCCATCCGTTGAAAGACTCGCTCTGCGTGTATAACCGGCTGTATCTCAGCAGCACGATTGCCGAACTGATTGCGAATCCTCCTATCGGCGTCGTTCAGCAGCAAATCCTCGTCCCACTGCTCACAACGGCACGTCTTCCAAGGTGCCGCGCATAGATAACAAAACTGCATCGAACAGCGGCAAGTGATATGATAACACCCCTGGCTGAGCTCGATAATGGCGTGGCAGCCCGGACAGGTCTGCCACTTATTCGCGGTTGCTGTTTCGCGCAGCTGGATTGTCAATTTGTTTTCGAAACAGTATCCTAGGTGTATGTTATTCTTGCACCGAGAGCAGGTTTCGGTGAGGCAGTTGACACAGACAAGTTCTGTCTCAGTGTCCTTGTCCCTCTTTGAGGGAGCGCCGAGGAACGCGGAGCACCTCGGGTTGGAGCAGTACACCCTTGATCCGGCGGGGGTAGAGTATTCGCGAGCCTTATCGAGGAATTGGGACCGTAGCGCGTCTGGGATGAACTGGAAGAGAGTGAGGTTGAGCGGGAGCAGTTCCTGGCAGCATCGCAGTGGATAGAGGCTTTCGTCGTGCAGGGACGCTTCAACAAGACTGACGATGCAGCCTCGACAATAGTGGTGCGCTTCGGTGCAGGGTGCTTGGAACGAGCGATCTGGGACGACGGAGTCCCCGCAGATAACACATTCGAACCTTCCATCGGTCCTACTCCATGGGTCAGTTTCTGGTGTGCCTGGTTGGGACAGTCTTACCTTGGAGATGGATAAGGGACAAATTTCGGAGTCGTCGCTGTGCCGGTGATGTGGATTTTTTCCATGACCATGTTGATGTCTTTTGTATCCTCCGAATCCGTAGTGCTGCCTGAGGCCGTGTCGTCCTCGTACGCAGGGGAAGGTTCCCTGGAAATAGTTAGCGATATACTGCCAATTTATTGCTCTAAATAACCTAGTAGCATCCTGGGACTGACGGCAAGTCGCTGAAACCTGCTCTACCATCCGTTGCGACACTGTCTGATCCGGCATATCGTGACCGTCTCTTAGTGCCATAGCAGCCCGATGGTCATCACGCTCAGCCAGTTCTTGGAGCGCGAGCCTCTTGAGCTGGTCCGTGTCGGATTCGATAGCGAGGTCGATGCTCGAAGCAAACCTGTGGTCACTCAGAGTCCCAATGAGGCTGTTAAGGGAAGTGACTTGAAGGTCGAAGGCGATAACTTCATCACTGAACGGGATGTCCGAGCGGGCCTTGCCTTTGCGTGTGGCTTGGATGGCAGCTATGTCGTCGAGCGCCAACTCAGCAACGAGAAGCTGCGATGCGGCGTCGACGGGCTCGACGACAAAGTTACCACCGGGTGGAGCCATGGTTAGGGGAAAGAAGAAGAAAACGGGCCCGACGGGGAGCATTTCTCCTAATACTAACATCCGGAAGATAGGGGACACACATATTCATAGAAGGCTTCGCCCCTGACGGGGAGAGTTGTGCTCTGATTAATCAGCAGTAAGAAAACCCAGGTATTCTTATTGTCATAGGATACGATATGTGGTACCAGCTAGATCATCGAGGAGCACATTTATTGATAAACATAGGATTAAGTCACTAGTCAGGCCTCATTGAATGATAGAACACGGTGCTTACTCAAAAAAGTGCATGCTATTTCCAATGCGTTGTTTGAAGGCTGTCCGTCCTCACTCAGCTCTGTCTTCGTCTTTGCAAAGACGCGCCAGCGAGACCAACTTGAATAGGCCAATAAATTATAGACCAAGTAAGACCGAGTATGATAAAGTGACTCGGAGGATGGATTGAAGTTGCCGTGTCCTCAGTTTATGTAATTGAAGTCATACTACTGCTTATGTAATTGAGGTCTTCCTCCACCAAACACAGGACTTCGACGAAGTCTAAGATCTCAAGGCGCAGCCGCACGGTGACAAGCATTCTTCAGGCATTGAAAGCACG
>JBBPME010000630.1:0-11858 GCA_038090155.1 Rossbeevera pachydermis
GCGTGATAACGCGAAGGGGTAGAGGTCTAGACTAGGGGCAGTGCTGTGCTTAGTCAGCAAGGGCGCTAAAGGCCAGTGGTGCGCGTCTAAGAGGGCGCCTAAAAGGAATCATAGTAATAAGTACTCGCTAACTAGAAGGAAAAAGAAAGGAACTAGGGTGGGCGCTTAGATGAGCGCTTAGAGACTTAGGGTACGTTGTTAGGTTCACAACACTACACCCTTTCTATGCTTGATGTCTCAGCAAGCTCGAGAATCTAGGCCTAAGGATCTAAGGAGTAAGACGAGGTGGAAAATGAAAAGTAAAAACTTGTCTGAGGGGACTTGAGATTGCAGCGAGCGGAGAATAAATCTCAACATTCAGCAGGATAATGATTCCAAGCATACCTCTAGAAGAGCTCAAGCATGGTTTCATGAACAAGAGATCAAGCTTCTGGACTGGCCTGCACAGTCTCCTGACCTCAAACCCATTGAACACACCTGGAATCATCTCAAAAGATGCCTCTTAGCCTATGAAACTGCACCTACTGGAGTTCATCAGTCATGGAAAAGAGTAGTGGAGCAGTGGGGTAAGATTTCTGTGGAACAGTGTCAGAAGTGGATAGAAAGCATGCCCAGTGTTACGATTCGTCATTTCTTTTTTCTTTTCTTTTCTTTGTTTCACTACGTTCCACTTAGTCACTGCGTTCAACCCCTGCCTTGACTATTCTTTAGATCTCCCATCTTCTTTTCCTTGTCCTCACTTAGGGACCCCAAGTCACTGCATTCGAACTACGCCTCGACTGCTTCTTTCTTCTATGATGACTACTACCTATCATTCACTCTGCTTACTCCTTGCCCTAGTCATCATTACCTTTATCCGCTTATTCACCTTTTACTTATACACCTGTCCTACTCCCATAGTCCCTAAGCTAGATCTCCTCTGTACTTCACTGTACTTCGTCTCCTGCAATCTAGCCCGTCCTTAACAACCCTTCAGTGGGCAGAACCCTTGAAAGTCTTCGTCCTACTTCTGAGTGGACGCTCTCGACTTGTAATACTCCACTTGATTGGATTACCTTTGTCTCGACATTTGATCGAACGATACCTGTGGTCGTCACCCTCGACGACACCCTTGTCTCTCATTGCGACATTTGATCATAACATTACCTTCGTCCTTGTCACTGTCTTTCTGACAGTATTCTTGTCCTTCCGCATTATCAGAGGCTACGCTCGTTCCTACCTGGACCAAGCGTAACACCCAGAAGGATTGAAGCAGTTTTAAAGGCCAAGGCAGCTCATACCAAGGACTAGATATCCAAAGTTTTATAAAGTCAAAAAACTTGTCCCAATGTGCTGACATTTTGAAATAGCTGCCATCCCTTTGAATGTTAACTAAATCTCTTCATTATTTGATCAGTGGGAAGCCAGGAGCCAGTGGTTCATTTGATACACTAACAACATTAGGGCTTGTATTAAGAGTGTTGTGTTCAGGAATGAATACTCCCAAATGGCCAAACATTGGGACAGTTTTTTGAACCACTGTAAGCGATTCTCATCGCCTCTGTTTTCTCTAACCTTGACCTCCTCGAGTATCCTCCTAGATACATCTTGGTGAATATATCCCTTGTCCCTTGAACACTCTGTGTGACTTTGTCCTGCACTTGAAAGGATGCTTCAACCCTTGAGCTCTACCCAAGCTTCATAGGTTGTCTTTGTCACTCTCAGAACCTCATCTTCAATCCCTCAACTCTCGAAGAAACCTCGTTGTCTTGATCCCTCGTTCCTCAAGACCCCCTTGTCCTTGTCTCTCACTCCAAGACCTTCTTCTTGAGGCTACACTCGTTCCTATCTGGACCAAGTGTAACATTACCTTTGTCTCAACATTTGATGGAGCGATACCTGTGGTCATCCTCATCAGATGACAACCTTGTCTCTCATCCCAACCTTTGATTGGAATGTACCCTCGTCTCTAGACTGTCCTCTTTGACGGTACCTTGAACCCCCTTGTTTCACAGAGGCTATGCTCGTTCCTACCTGGACCAAGCGTAACACAAACCACTATGTGCTAACCAACAACTGTCAGAACCTCACCTGGTAAGCTGAGCTCTCTGCCTCTGGTCTACCTAGTATAAGTGCTGCCGTATGGTGTGCTATCACTTCATCATCAAACCCTTACTGCATAGTGGGTCAGCACAGTGGAGTCAATACCACACAAACGACAGAATCTGTTGCAAACTTGATTATCCACAATCTAACTTTGCTCTAACTTGACCCTATAGTTCCCGATCCATAACTCTAAGCATTCTCTTCATCTGCTCTACGAGTATACATACTTATAATTATCTTATCTCTTCTCTAGTTATTGTTATAGGCCTTGTTAGCGCCTACCACTCACTTCTAGCCCCTTGCTGACTAAGCACATCACAGCCTCTGGTCTGGACCTCATCCTTCACCCTTCACCTTATCACATGGTCCAGCCCCTTATCTCTTATCTATGACATCATGGTCTAGCCCACCTTATGGCTACCTCCTGTCTTCTTATCTTTTTCTATTGACATCATACCCTAGACCCTTGTTACAACTTGCCCCTAATCTTATTCTTTCTCTTTCTCTTTCTCTCTTCATTTACGCATATCACTACACTTTTCTCTTATCAATTGTTTACTCATCATACTTTAGTCATCCGCAGTCTTCCTAACTCATCCATAACTGCAGATTACCAATCTCTGTTACTCATGCTTACTCACTTTGCTTTGTCATCCGCTCAGTGTACCATTACTCATCCGTAGTCTTCATGACTCATCCTTACTGCGGCTGACACATCTCCTTCAGTCATGTTCCATGACCTTCCATCTCTTTCTTATATAAACCCTAGACACTCGTCCTTGTACACTAAGCTAGAGCTACTCGATATATGTACAACCCACTTGCTCTCAGCCCACCCTTAGTCCCTCTGAGCATGTGCTCCTCTCCTAGTCCTTCGTCGTCCAAGGCCTCCCCCTTAGGACTCCTTAGTCAAGCCCTTGTGTTACACTTCATGGTGAAGCTCTCAAGGCCCCCTTCGTCCTTTGTCGTCCAAGGCCTTCCCCTTCGGACTTCTCTGCCAAATCCTCTTGTTATATTTCGTGGTGAAGCTCTCGAGGTATCCTTAGTCCTTCGTTGTCCTCAGGTGTTTACCTTTGGACTCCTAACCCTTAGCTCTAATACCCATCGAGTCTACTTCCGACCCTACCTGTTACACTTGGTCCGGGTAGGAACGAGCGTAGCCTCTGAGAATGCGGGAGGACAAAGGTACTGTCAGAATGACAGTGACAAGGACGAAGGTAACATTACGATCAAGTGTCGTAACGAGAGACAAGGGTGTCGTCAAGGGTGACGACCGCAGGTATCGCTCGATCGAATGTCGAGGCGAAGGTTACTCAATCAAGTGGAGAGTAACAAGATGAGGGATGAAGAGAGCGTCCACTCAGAAGTAGGACGAGGACTTCCAGAGGTTCTTCCCACTGAAGGGTTGTCAATGAATGGGCTAGATTGCAGGGAACACTGAAGTACAAGGAAGTACAGAGGAGATCTAGCTTAGGGAATTCGGAAAGTAGGTAGGGGTTTATATAGTACAAGGGGCGGAGTCTGAATAAGCGGATGGAACACCATGGAACATGGTGGAAGGAAGATGAGTAATCCACAGTGCAGAAGCTGAGTCAGAATGACTGCGGATGAGTAATGGTTACAAATGAAATGAGTCATGATGAGTCATGTGGAGGAAATGATGACTAAGGTAGGGTTATGGGTATTAGGTCATCATAGAAGAAAAGAAAAAGGGTCATAGCGTGGTTCGAACACAGAGACTCGGTAGTCCGTAGTGAGAACAAGGAAAAGAAACAAGCGAATTGTAACACTACCCAGGCCAGTCGTAACAAAAGCTCTAGCTTACTTCTCGGTCACCATCGTTGTAAACCACTTCCACCATTCCTCCCAGACTCCCCTACTCGAGACCTGAGGGAAGGAACCCTCCTTCCACCCCACAGAACCCCTTCGCCTCTTCAACCCACCGAACCCTAGCCGCTGCCTCCTCTTGGAGAGAAGGCCAACCTCCCCCTGAGTCCCCTGAGTCCCTTCCTCACCAAACCAACGACGAAGACACTGATCCTGACCCGGATCTTACCCTCCCCTCCACCCAGGAGCTAGACAACACCATCTCCCTTGACACTGAGTTAGCTCGACAGCTATCTTCGAGCCTTATTCTCCCCAGACCTCCCACCCCCTCATGTCATGTCATCTTCTAAAGTCACTGAACTTCGCCTTGCCCAACCTGAGGACTTTGATGGTTCTCAGGATAAAGCCATGCCCTGGATCTGCTCAGTCCAGAGGTACCTCACAATCAACAAAGACACCTATCACTCAGATGAGAGACAGGTCGGATTTGCCCTCTCCTTTATGAAGAAAGGTACCACCTACTCCTGGGCTGACACCTTCACTTCAAAGAGACTCTCTGCTGGCTCCCTCTCTCTAGGCACCTGGAATGACTTCTTCGACAAGTTCAAGAAAGCTTTCGAACACTTGAACTCGGCAGCCAATGCCCTCACCTGGCTCTCCTCCTTCCGCATGGAGACCAAACGTGACGGGTCGTTCTCCCCCTCCCTCGCCTCCTATATCGCCCAATTCCAAAACAGGGTCCCTATCTCCGGCCTCCAAGAAGAAGCTACTCTCTGTCAGTTCTTCTCTATTGGTATTCCCCCCTCCCTCTCTGAATGAGTTTATCTCATGGAGAAAGTCCCCACCACTGTTGCCGAGTGGTATAACAACGCACAGAGACTCAACGACTATCAACATCGTGTAGCCATGACCGCCAAGCTCCATAGAGGGCGCGGCCAATCCCACCTCTTTGTTCTCCAGACCACTGTCCACTCTCCTAAGGAGAAAGATCCCAACACCATGGACATAGACACGGTGAAAATCTCCAAGCTCATCCCTGAAGAAAGGGAGCGATGCTTCAAACTTGGACTTTGTCTCTGTTGCAGGAAACCAGGCCATAATGCCTCCTTCTGCTCCGCCTTCGCCTCCTCCACCCCTGCTACCTCCTCCTGCAGGCGATTCACCAAAAAGGTCGCTAAAGCGGAAGAAGAAGACACCCCTGCCCTGATCAACGTGGAAGATGACTCTGACAACAAGAAGGTCATTGGAAAAACCGCTTTCTCTTGGGGTTTTTAAAGAGGAGACCTTGTTCGATGCAAGGCTCTCCTATTTCTACTACGTGTGCACCTGTACTTATATCAAAATCTTCCAAGGCAATGAAAATCCCCATTCGTTTTATTGTACCCTCGCACAACCTCCAAGCCGTCGAAACCTCAGCCCTAGTAGACAGTGGTGCAGAAATCTCCTGCATCGACTGGACCTTCGTCTGAAAGCACAGACTCCCCAGGACTAGACTGGAAACCCCCATCAGAGTACGGAACATTGACCAATCAATTAACAAGAAAGGCGACATCCTCTTCTCCACCTCCCTCTTTGTCGACATCGAAGGAGTCACCCAGGAGGTCCTCTTCCATGTCATGGACTGTGGAAACAAAAACACTATCCTAGGACTCCCCTGGCTGCGCGCCACAAACCCTGACATCGACTAGGAAACCCAGACTCTCTCCATCTCAGAAGACTCCGACATGTCCACTCACCTATACCACCTGCACACTGCGGATCTCCAACAACATGACTCCCAGTTCCAGAAACCCACCCCCCCCCCCCTCAGAAACTCCCTAGGCATGTCAATGTCCATGCCATCCACAACAAAAATCTCTATGACTACCTCGAGTTCGAGACCGAGGACCAGTTCCTCTGGAGAGCTACCGAACGACAGATCCTAAACCGAGTCATGTGGTGTGGCTCCCAGTTCATCCCAAAGGGATCCAACTACATTGCTCGCCTTACCACTGCCACCAACCTCGCCATGGAGGCAGAGAAATCTAAACCAAAAGTCTCTCTCCCCTCCAAGTACTCAGAATTCGTGTCCGTCTTCTCTGAGGAAGCCTCCTCTCATCTCCCACCCCCTAGACCCTATGACTATGCCATAAACCTCAATGAAACCTTCGTCCCTAAGATAAGGAAACTCTACCCCCTCTCCCCTGATGAACAGAAGGCAACCAAGACCTTCCTCAAAGAAAACCTCCTAAGCAGAATAATCCAACTGTCCAAATTCCCCCAGGTGTCCTCCTTCTTCTTTGTTAAAAAGAAGGATGGAAAACTCCGTCCCTGTCAGAATTACTGCTACCTAAACTTCCATATCCCTCGCAACGCATACCCCTTGCCTTTGATCTCTGATCTGGTCGACAAGCTCAAAGGAGCTAAGGTCTTCACCAAATTCGACGTCCGATGGGGGTATAACAATGTCCGTATCAGGGAAGGAGACCAATGGAAGGGTGCCTTCATCACTCACAAAGGACTCTACGAACACACCATCATGTTCTTCGGAATGAACAACTCCCCCTCCACCTTCCAATGCTTCATGAACAACTCTTTCTGCAATATGATCACTGAAGGATGGCTGGTCATCTACATCGATGATCTTCTCATCTTCTCCCCAGACGACGCCTCCCATACCGAGCATACCCGACAAGTTCTCCAGCGTATGCAGGAACTCGACCTCTACCTCCGCCTAGAAAAGTGCAAATTCGCCACCAAGGAAGTAGAATTCCTTGGGATGATCGTCTGTCCTGGCACTCTCACCATGGACCCAGTCAAACTGGACGGCATCGCCTCCTGGCCAGCACCATCCAAAGTCAAAGATGTTTGATCGTTTCTTGGCTTTGCCAATTTCTATCGTCGATTCATCGACCACTACTCTGACATCGCTTGCCCCCTCATCGACCTGACCAATAAAGACAAACCTTGGGACTGGACCCCCTCCTGCCAAGCCGCCTTCGAATCCCTGAAGGCTTCTTTCCTCTCAAAACCAGTCCTTCGTCTTCCTGACCTCTCGGCCCCCTTTGCCATCGCCACTGATGCCTCTCGTGATGCCACTGGTGCAATCCTCCTCCAGACTGACTCAAATGGTGACTGGCATCCCTGCTCATACCTTTCACAGTCCCTCATCCCTGCTGAATGCAACTACGACATCTATGATCGCAAACTCCTTGCGGTTATTCATGCATTGCAAGCATGGAAACACTACCTCCGTGGATCCCCCTTCCCCACCCAGGTCTTCACCAACCACAAGAACCTCACCTACTTCCGCTCCCCTCAAAACCTCAACTGTCGACAGGCCCGCTGGCTCCTTGACCTCACAGACTTTGACCTTCACATGATCCATGTCCCAGGCAAGCTCCTCGCTGGACCCGATGCTCTCTCTGGTCGACCGGACAAGTTGTCTTCTCTTCCAAAAGACAATGAAGCCGTCACCCTGCTTCCTCCAAACCTCTTCGTTTGAGCCTTCGACGTCACTCTTCGCAACAAGATCGCCTTATCTGCTGGTGACGACACCCTAGTCCAAAATGCCTTGCAAAGTCTTGAAGGCACCATTCCCCCTGCCTTCTGCTCTCATCTTTCTGACTGAAAGTACTTGGAAGGTATCCTCACCTACCAGGACCGCATGTACCTTCCTACCACTGCCCTCCGAAAGGACATTGTGTCTCGAGCCCATGACCACCCCTCTGCTGGCCACCCTTGTTACAACCCTCTTTTGCAACCTAGCTTTAGCGCCGGTTTTCCTTATCTTATCTTATCTAAGCGCGCGTCTATCTTATCTTATCGCACAAGCGCCCGATCTTATCTTATTGTGTCACGTGACTCGAGTCTAGACCCCTATGACATCATACCTCAAGGCTAGCGCATGCTAAAGGCATGGTAGCCTCATGTTGTAGTTCTAAACCACCGTTCCCACGAGCATGTGAACACTTTATATATATATAGTAGTTTATCTCACGAGACGTCATCGCTTACTGAGCACTTGCCCTAAAGTACGCCTCATGGCCACCTCATGTATTGTAGTATATAACAATGCCAGTACCAGCCAGACACTCCAGTCTGTTCTGGTTGATTCCCCGACCTGAAATAGTCCCCTTCCTCTGAGTTATTGTCTTTGGTGGTGACATAGTGCCTTAAACTGTATAGTTTTGGTTGTTGCCAACAACCCTGGCTATCTTAAAACATGACAACTTGTCTCTGCTGAATACTGGTGGCCTGGCCTTGCTCAATTCATTCGCAAGTACATTGAAGGATGTTCCTCCTGCCAGCAGTGCAAAGCGAACACCCATCCCACCTCCCCTCCCCTCGCCTCCATTAAATCATCCTCCACCCGCCCCTTCCAGCAGGTCTCTTGTGATCTTATCACTGACCTTCCCTCTTCCTCTGGCTTTGATTCATTACTGGTCGTGGTAGACCATGGCCTTACAAAGGGGGTGATACTTTGCCCAACTAAGAAAACCGTGACTGCTGAGGGAATTGCCTCCCTCTTTTTCCATAAAGTATACAAGTGATTCGGTCTATATGACAAAATCATCTCTGATCGAGGCCCTTAATTCGCCTCCTCCTTCGCCAAAGAACTCAGAAAGGTCCTCGGTGATGACCTCTCCCTATCCACCACCTATCACCCTCAAACTGACAGTGAAACAGAGTGGGTCAATCAGGAAGTCGAAACATATCTTCGGATCTTTTGCGGTGATAACCCCACCTCATGGGCTGATTGGATCACCCATGTGGAATTCGCCCACAATCACTGCTCTCATTCTGTCACCGGAAAGTCCCCCTTCTTCCTCATGATGGATTTTGATCCCCATCCCCTCCCCACCATCCTCTCCGAGACCAACCTCCCTGCGGTGGAAACCCGCCTAAAATCCCTCATTGCTGCATGAGATGAAGCCTTAGCCGCTCATGAACTCGCTAGGCAAGTCATGAAAGCTCGCCACAGTAGAGGATTCAAGCCCTTCGCCAAAGGAGATAAGGTTTGGCTGGAAGCCCGGAACTTGAAATGTTCCCTCACTTCCCCCAAATTCGCTCCAAAACGAGAAGGACCCTTCATTATCACACAGGTCCTATCTCCCCTCACCTACCAACTGCGCCTCCCTAAAACATGGACCATCCACAACGTTTTTCATGCTTCACTCTTATCGCCCTATCACGAAGACACCGTCCACAGTCCGAACTTCCCAGCTCCACCACCAAACCTAATAGAAGGCGAAGAAGAGTATGAAATACTGCGGATCATATGCCACAGAGGCCCTGCAAGGAACCGCATGTTCCTAATCCAATGGAAAGGGTATACTGCGGAAGAAGACACCTGGATCCCTGAGCGGGAATTAAAACATGCCAAGTCCGCTCTCCTCGCTTATAAAAAGGTCCACCCCTCCGTCTTCTCCTCCCAACCCTCTCCTATCTAAACATGTCCTATGTCTCAACCAAAACCATCTCTACTGTATCTTCCGTTTCTTCTGCCCCCCCATCAATTCCGTCTTCTCCTCCGAGTTCTCCCCCTGCTATTCCTAGGAGTAATGCTCCTCTGTCAGATAACCCAAACCCTATGGGACTTGATACTCCTCTTCCCTCTCTCGTAATCGATGACTCCCCCTTCCACTGGTGCCCTGAATCCCCACCGCTGAATCCCTTCCCTCGCCCCGTCCTTGCGGTGGATACCTCCACCTATGCTTTTCATCTCCGAAATGATGAGCCATCGTCCCCCTCTATCTGTCGTCTCCGTGCTTATCTACAAGACTCTAGAATGCACCACCCCATCTCTGCTCATGTGGACATGGACTCCCCCCTTAGCTCCCTCTATCTTGCCTTCGTCCACTCCTCACACCTCCTTCCCATTGTAAATGCCATGCTCTCTTCCTTGGAAGGAAGTCAGGCATTCCTAGCGTCGCAGGTATCCGCATCCCACCGAGCCATTGAGGAACAACTCCTCTCTGCCATGCACCAACTTGGCATGATGGAGTTCGTCAATGACATCGACTGGTTTCTGGCTGAACTGGCCACCCACTCCATGCCTCCCTCTCCCCTCCCTCCCTCCTGCCCTCCCGGGATCACCCCCCATTCTGTCCCTGCTGAGGTTGAAGCAGTCTCTCTGACTGGCCTCCTCGAGGTTCCGTCCACCCCCTCTGCATCGTCCTCCCTGCTCAACCCTACCGAAGTCGAAGCTCTCGATCGTGTCGAAGCCCTCCACTATTCAGAGGAAGTCACCTCCACAGATCACAACCACTGTGAAGGGACTGACCCAGCCTTCCTGGTTCCCAAATCACCCTCCACTTCCTCTTCCCCCCTCGACCCCAGTGAACTCATCGCCCTGGACTGTGCAGAACTGGAGCACCAACAACAGATCAGAAATCATCCTCTTCACCGAGGACACCCCCTCTTCTCCTCCTCTTGCTTTCACTGTCACTGCCTAGGACACTTTCGAGCAAACTGCCCAGGTTACCAATGCCCCACCTGCCTCAGAAGGCGACCAGGCCACATCCAGAGGAATTGTCCCCTTCGCAGACGTTCTCCTCATATCTCACCCTCCTCCTCTTCATCCTCCTCCCACTGCTCCAGAGGCTCCAGACAGTCCTCTCATTCCTCCAATCGCCCCCTCCCCGTTCCTCCCCCCCGAGAACATTCTCGAGATGACATCAGCGATTATGGAGATGACTTCTATGATGAAGTCACTGAGTCTAACATGACTGGAGAACCCTGCGGTCACTTCTGACTGCTTCATTCAGGCAAACAGAAGCCTACAAGGGGGGTAATATTACAACTTGCCCCTAATCTTATTCTTTCTCTTTCTCTTTCTCTCTTCATTAACACATATCACTACACTTTTCTCTTATCAATTGTTTACTCATCATACTTTAGTCATCCACAGTCTTCCTGACTCATCCATAACTGCAGATTACCAATCTCTATTACTCATGCTTACTCACTTTGCTTCATCATCTGCTTAGTGTACCATTACTCATCTGCAGTCTTCATGACTCATCCTTACTGCGGCTGACACATCTCCTTCAGTCATGTTCCATGACCTTCCATCTCTTTCTTATATAAACCCTAGACACTCGTCTTTGTACACTAAGCTAGAGCTACTCAATCTTCTCAATACATCTGCTCTCAGCCCACTCCTCTGAGCGTGCGCTCTTCTCCCATAGTCCTTCGTCGTCCAAGGCCTCCCCCTTAGGACTCCTCTGTGTAAACCTTCTTGTTACGCTTCATGGTGAAGCTCTCGAAGTACCCTTAGCCCTTCATCGTCCTTAGGCCTTCCCCTTCGGACTCTACTCTCGTCGTCCTCTGGTGTCTACCTCAGGACTCTCAACCGTCGACCCCTAGTACCCATTGAGTCTACGACCAACCCTACCCGGGCCAGTCGTAACAAAAGCTCTAGTTTACCCTTCGGTCACCATCGTTGTGAACCGCTACCACCATTCCTCCCAAACTCCCCTACTCGAGACCCGAAGGAAGGCATCTCCCTTCCACCCCACAGAACCCCTTTAGCTCTTTCACCCACCGAGCACTCGCAGCTGCCTCCTCTTGGAGAGAAGGCCAGCCCCCTTCTGAGTCCCCAGAGTCTCTTCCTCGCCAAACCAGCGACGAAGACACAGATCTTGACCCAGATCTCACCTTCCCCTCTACCCAAGAACTAGACGACACTATCTCCCTTGACACCGAACTAGCTTGACAACTATCCTCGAGCCTTACCCTCCCCAGACCTCCCACTCCCCCTTCCCCCACTCCAATCGCCTGCCAACCCCTCTTCCACCTACCCCCACCCCCTCGTGTCATGTTGTCTTCAAAAGTCACCGAACTCCGTCTCGCCCAACCTGAGGACTTCGATGGTTCTCAGGATAAGGCAATGCCCTGGATACGCTTTGTACAGAGGTACCTCGCTATCAACAAAGATGTCTACCACTCTGACGAGAGACAAG